>PVKA01046495.1:0-14899 GCA_004027165.1 Ctenomys sociabilis
TTTTATCTACACACTTAGAAAATATCTATTGATTTTTTTCTACAGATAGCAAAGGTAATTCTAAAATTGTATGGAAATGCATAAATAAAGCAAACAAAGAAAGAAAGAAAAACTATCTTGAGGAAGAAAAATGAAACTGGAAGTATGTGGTTCATTAACGTGGGCTTACTTGGAATATCCAGCTGAACAGAGCAGCTTGGTTAGGGTGTGGAAGACACACCCATTGTTTCCAGCAGCATAGAAGGAGAACTGGAGTGAAAGATGGTGTTCTGTTGCTGGAGGAGCTTGTCTTACTTGCCTTTCTCATATGAACTCAGCTGTTATTATCATCAGAGGAGCTCGACCTTGCTGTTGTTGAGGCTAGCTAGTGTTCACTTTGGGGGAGTTCTGGCCCTTACCTTGTTATCATATGCTGGCCCTAGTGCAGATACCTCAGCCTGGTAGCACAGAACCTTCATCACACTAGCACAGCCTTTCTAGCTTCCACTTCTGACCTTCGGGCTTTCCTAGTGCACATCCTTGATGCAGATTTACATGGGCTATAGGCCTCCAGCTAAACTCAAGGAAGATATTGCCATGGGCTCTAGTCTTCACCTAGACCTGTGTAAAATGTTGTTGTAGGAATCAGGTCCTCACCTGGATTTCTTGAGTCTCTAATGTGTGAACAGATCTCTTGCACTCCTCTGTATTTGACTGTTTGGGCAAGTATAAAATAATCCTTTAAATTATGTCTTGTATTAAATCTATTCCCTTGTAAAACCTGACTACAACAGGAAGAACTATATTTCTCAATTTAAAATTAATGTTAGAAAACTATAGCAAACAAAACATTATAGTACTGGCATGAAATGTAAACAGATCAATGAAATAAATGAAAACCAAGAGATTAACCTATGCATACATTGCCTCAGAGCCACCAAATAAACACGGGGAAAGAATAATCTCTTCAATGAATGGAATAGAGAAACCTGCCTATTCATAGACTTAAATACTTAATCTACATCATTCACAGCAATCAACTAAAATGAATTAAATAATTTAATTGAAGACTTAAAGGCTTAAAGGTCTGAATGAGTTCTGGAGACCTAAAGTACAGTATGGAGACTAAACTTAACATGTATACTTGAAATTTTCTGAGAGAATTACTCTTGAGTAGCCTCACTGCACACATCTGGAAACAAGGAGAGCTAATGGATATGTTAATTAGCTTGAAAATAATTTCACAATGTACACGTAGGGCTGGGGAGATAGCACAATAATGTAAGTGCCTGCCTGGCAAGCACAGAATCCTAAGTTCAGTACCCAGTACTGCCAAACAAAACAAAACAAAATGTATATATAATATATAATATATATCACTTTTTTTCTTTGTTTTGTTTCTAGTGCAAGGTTTACAGGGTTTCACTAGGTAGATCGGATTCATAGTGATCTGCCTGTGTTCAGCCTCCCAAGAGCTGGGATTCTAGGCACATGCCACCACACCAGTCTCAATCACCCTCTCAGCACACTCTGGGGGCTGTACTCTTTGGCCCACTCCAAAATATCACTATGAAAATCTTAAATATATACTATTTTGTCCTTCATAAGCCAGTAAATTAACTCATTCAGATTGTTGTAGTGCTACTTACCTCACTGTAGGCAGAACTAACTAAACTGCTACTCTGAGACCAGATAGAATTCAAGGATCTACATGAAGTTGTCTGTACACAGATGATATAAATATATGTGTAGCCACATTGCAGGAGTGATTGAGTTCTAAGTGTTCATCTAAGAGTACCAGTTTCTGTTCTGATGTTACCTTTGTTGCTGACATATTCAGAGTTTTAGAATTATACTTAAATGCTATCAAGGCTGAGGATGTGGCTTGTATTAAATCATTTGCTTTGTGTACAGGAAGATCTGGTTTGATGCCCAGCACTCCAAAAATATAAATATTTTAAACATAACCAAGGAAAAGAGATAAATAAATGAGTATAGAGACAAATCAATTACAGCGTAAATATTTTTTCATCTCTTTATTTCCAAATGCAGTGATGAAATTTTAATCATCAATTTAAGATTTTAAAATAAAAAGGTAATGCAATTCAGATTACTAAATATTCCACAAACAAAATAGACCATGGTAGTGCTATCACCTGCTTAGTTTCCCCTTCAATATGGAAGAACTTAGTCTCTAAGCACAGAGAGTGCTACTGAGGACAGCTCTCAACTGTCTCGCAATCACCTGTTGGGAAAGAGAACCATTTCTCCTGGTGGCACAATCCTTTGAAAAGGAAAATTCCTTCCATTGAAGATTGGCAGATCTCATTTCCTTATGTCACTGACACATGGATTCTGAAGAAGACTATGATTGGGTAGAGGTTTGGGCCATACGCATGGTCACCTGGTCTGTTTGGATTAGGCTTACTTTGAGTTATACATCCATATTTCAGTGATGAATAGCCTGGATAAATAATGAGAGGCCTAGAAGAAAAGAAGAGGAAAGACTACATACAGAGATACCCGGAGTGGTGGTAAGTAGATAGAACTGTGGCAGAAGGCACAGTGTATTGAGGTCTTCAAATTGCATTTTTGATGTGCACTAGAAAGTATCTACCAAGAAGAGACATCAAGCCATCAAGCACACAGATTGACTCAGCCAGTGGATATCAGACATCCTTTGCCTCTGGCCATTCCCAAGTTGATATACTGAATAAAGAAAGGACATTGCTTTGGGTTGGGGATGGAGTTTATCTGAGGACTCACAAGCATATACTCTCACTCATCAAACTAACAGAAATCCAGGTGCTGCTAAATTTGCCAGCCACAAAGTCTCTGACTTAGTCTAATAGTTCCTCATTCATCCAGAAAACAATAGAGTTGGTGGCCAACTGACTGCAGCACCCTCCCTTCTCTTAGAAGGGTCAGTGATTCATTCTGGCTGTAGCAGAATATTTATGCTGAACAAGGATTTACTTTCGCTCCTCACATGAACTCACTCAACCCTGCACTCTGAGAGCTTAGAGAGTGCCACATCTAATTTTGGGAATTTCATTTATCACAATGTCAGACCAAGGGAACAAATTATATAGACAATGTTTGGACCCACTGGTCCTTTGACATGCTAGATTTCTTAGAACATCTGACCTTGGTGGACTTATGAGAGAGTTTTCTGATAGATAATATTCCCTAGGACACACCATATCTTACAGCAATGAACATCAGGTAGCTCTGTATCCCCACTAAATAGTATACGTAAAGGAGAAACTAAGAAGTAGAAGGAAAAGTAGCCTCTCTTAACAACATTTCCCAGTGATTACTGAGAAATTTGTTCTTCTTGTTTCTGCAGCTGTGGAATCTATGTTTCCTTAAAGGAAAAAACACTTCTATCAAGGACACATCATTGAATTTTAAACTTAGGCCCTTCCATAGACATTCTGAATTTCTTATAGTAAAAGAATGCCAATAAGAATTTGATCTTCCACCTCAGGTTGCGAAGCTGTCACAATAAAAACTGTGCCCTGAGTAGTCTTATTTCAGGGCATCCTCTATGCTGTGTGCTATTGCATTCATGTTGAAATGAGTTGTGCTCTGAGGAAGGTGTCTTACATCACTTCATAATCCATACAGAACAGCAGATGTAACATTTGTAGGACATGGCAATCTAGAATGTGGATTAAGAGAGTTATACATAACTCTAAACTATGTTGAGTTGGAGGGATGCTGTCTGTAGTCTCCCCTAAGGAAGTACACTGGAAACCCTGGTGAGGCAGCCCTAAAAAGTATGCAAAGAAAAGCATAAGTTTGGTAAGAAATGAGCTCTATGGACACTGTTGTGCTGTCAAGATATTCTTAGAGAGAGAGAGAGACCTGACCCAGTACATTTGCCATCATTTTCTTCAGTGCTTGTAGACAGCAGTCTAGATGGGACACATTTGCAGGGCTTGGTCTGCAGTGCAGTGGTGATTAATACCTTGAAGGAAAGCAGAAGACCTGGTGATTGAGGCATGATTCTTAATTACTGCATAACTACATGTCAGCTTGCTGGGCTTTTAAATGATATTCTTGATAATAGCAAAGATATCGGTCAATATAATACCAAAATACAGACTAAGACAACTTATTTGAATCAGTAGCTATATTAATCATGTTATATGACCCATATAACATGAGTCTTTTGGAAAGATTGATGGCATTGCATTAAATCATCTTATCAAAGAGATTACAAAAATTCAGTTAATAAATTGTGCTTTAAAATTTTTATTTCTCAGATCTACCACTATTCACAAACTAATTTTTAAGAAACTATTTTTGATACAAAAATAAGTGTATAGTAAACTATATTAGATTTCATATTTTTATGGTAAAGTCATACCTTTAACACATGTAGGTAGTAATAGTCTAATACTTGAAGTTACTGCATAGGTTTATCTCCTAGAAATGCTTTATAGCTCTGTGACTTTTTTTGGGGGGAGGATTGAATTCAGGCCCTTGAGCTTGCCAGGGCAGCGCTTATTCTGAGCCATTTCGCCAGCCCCTTTAGCTCTGTGACTTTCATATATTTCAGTTTCTGAGTCCCATCTGCAAGAAGAAAATGCTATACCTTCCTCTGTGTGCTGGTGTGATGACTGTATGAGTCAATAAGTTGAAACCACTGAAGCATTGTTTATCACTGAGTAAATACTCACTTTATGATTATTTTAAATGTCTATTGTTTGTTAGAGACAATGGGAAGTTAGCACTTAGGCAATGCCTTATACATTCTTATCCCACTTACTTCACATAATTCCTCTGGACTGTGGCTGCCTTCATCTCACTTGAGAAGAAAGCGAGGGCCAGAGAAATGGAACCATTTGCTGAGGTAGCAAGGGTCAAGTGAGTGAAGACAATCCTGTAGACATTTCACCATTTCTCTACAGCTTTCCTTCTCTTCACTTATTAATTGCTCCATCCAGGATGTCATCTGTTTGCACTAGGCAACAGAGCTCAAGAGATTTGATCTGAAGCCCATTTAGTCTTGTCCTTGATGCAACAGGGAACTGAAGTCCTTTTGCAGACATCTATTCACAGAATATATATCATATGAAGCATTATTTATTGGGAAACCCAGTGAGCCACTTGTTAGTTTGCTGCTGAATCAGCTGTCCTGGCTGATTTACACCTCAGATGCTGCTCTTTGCATATCCACGTTATATCCTTATCCAAAGAACTGTGCACACTTTTATCCATTTGAAAACAAGACTTTCTGCAAATATGGGACCTATCATACATATGAACAGATTTCATATTGAAAGCAAACTGAACACTCTGCCCTCTGTCTTTCCTCAAAGTCTTCAGCCTATTGAAGCTTGTTGCCCCACTGTTTGAATGCCATTTTCTATCATAAAGTAATTCTGAATATTTATTCCAGTATAGTTTCAAAGTAAAATCAGAATTATTTTCTCTCCAACAAGTTTTAACATTCAACATTCAATTAGATGGTTTGCCACATTGTGCATTCTCATTACATACTATGTCTTCATAAGTAGATGTTTTCCGTTGAGTGCAATCAAATATTAGCAGAAAAAAAATCTCCTTTTTAAATAAACATTTTTAACTTACAAAATCAGAAATCAATATTGAGTCTATTATAGTGGTGCTAAAATATTCTTTTAAGAAAATACATTTCTGGGCCAGTGAGATAGCTCAGAGGACCAAGCATCTGCTTAGGCAAGTTCAGGGACTGGAGTTTGATGCCCTGCACCACATACTGTGCTGCCCCTGCCCCTGGGCACACAGAGCTGGCCACCCAGAATGAGTGTGATGGCACAGGCCTATACTCCCAGGGCCTAGGAGGTTGAAAACAAGAGGATCACTGTGAGTCTGCACTGTGTAGTGAGAGCCTGTGTGAAATGCATTTAAAAGAAAATACATTTCATGAGTTTTTCTATCAGAAAACATAGTATTCTGAGTTAAGATATCTAGTATTTCTTCATTAATATAAAATGTTCAAAGTTAATTATAATTATTTTCTTTATTTATTTAGTACAGGGTCTTCAGGGTCTCACTACACAGTTCGTACTCATAGTGATCCTCCTGATTTCCAAGCACTGGGAATACAGGTGTGCTTCACCATGCCCTATCTCATTCACTGCTTCAGTGTGCTGGTGGGGGGGACCAGCACAGCATGCAGGGTATCGAGCCCTAGTCCTTGTGCCTGCCTAAGCAGGTGATTTAGTCTGCTAAGCATTGATTATAATTCTTGATATATTTATAAATGAGAAATTCTTTAAAACCACATATTTAGTTATATTATCATCAATTTGAAACATTTTTTGACACTTCAAAAATCTTAGATCTGTACAGATTATTTTATATATTTTTATTTTTACATTTATTTAATAGCTACACAAAACTTAAAACTTGCACCTATTATTAAGGTTCCACGTGGTATTTTGATGCACATGTAAAATGCAAAATTTGAGTCAGATTAAACATCTCTACTAAATATGTGTAAAACATGTGTCACTTCTTTATGGTAAACACATTCAAAATTATTTCTTCTGGGTTTTAAAAACATACAACATAACATTTTAAGAGAAAAATCAATTAAATTATTAACATAAAGCATTATGGGATAGAGTGAGTATTTTTCTGGACTTCTTAAGGGCGAATGTTTTCAGACAGACAATGAGAAAGAAAGAGGGAGGAAAGAAAGAGAGAGGGAGAAGAGAGGATGAGAGAGAGAAAGAAAGAAAAGAAAGGAGAGAGAGACAGAGAGACCTCACATAGCTGTTAAGAAAATACAAATATAAATGAAAATGAGACACACTCCTTCACATCAACAAAGATTAAGTGACTTAAGTCTCTAGGATTTTACTCTTAAGCAAAGTTAGCATAGATCACTCCCAGGTATGTGCTCAAGAAAATGGAAATATACCCATGTAAACATTTGTACATCCATGTTCACAGGAGGATTACTCATCATAGCCAAACAGTCTGGACAAAACAAATATCCAATTGATCAATCAACAAGTAAGTGAGGTAACTGCATACAGCAGGATGATATTCAGCAAGAAAAAAGAAAGAATATACCAATTAATGTTACAATATGGATAAACATTGAAATCATGCTAAATAAAGGATACTGAGCATCAAGGACCATATACTGTCACTTTTATTTGTTTTGGGTGTTCAGAATACACAAAATTTTTCAAGCAGAAACTAGATTTGTGGCTGCCTCATGATAAGGGTGATGGGGAAATTAAGGTGTGACAGCCAAGAGCTTCTCCTGGAGATGAGGACGGTGGGAGTGCTCCAGGATCAGCAGTCATCGCAGTGGTCACGCCATTCTGCAAATGTGCTGGAAATGAATGAATCATGCTCTTCTTATTTTTCTTTCTATTATTATTATTTTTATTGAAGAACAAATAGCAATAAAATAGTTTCAAGACAAATTAACAGGACAGCTTCGATAAATCAGTACATTGCAAAATGTTTTCATAATGTTTTGGTGTCAGACAAGGTGTATACATATTATACTTATAAGATGCCTCTAATCAGTGAATGAAGAGAGTGTAGCTATATACTTATCTTATTTTTTATAGCTGAACTATATCACAGATTCAATGATTAATACTTTTTACCTTGTAAACTCCCTAGTGTTTGTCCATAGTACTAGAAACCAACATAATATCTTGTCCAACCACTATTAATGCAAATGTTGATTCTCATAAAATTATGCAAAAGCACACCATATTTATCCTAAATACAGTTTATATACACACATCATGATTCTTCCTTTGTGTACCTTTTTTTTGGTCTGGAACTGTTAAAGATGAGCACTCCATTGTCATTCAGACAATTTAGGTGCCTGCACTCTATGTCACAATCAAACACAGTCAAGCATTGCACAATAATAGTGAGTTATCTGAAGAAGTTGTTGACTTGGCAATTTACAACTCAACACACTATTATGGCCCCATGTTATATACCTCATTTTTGTGCTTTTCTGCTGGATGGTTAAGACTGAGATAGAGCAAAACCTATACACCAAAAGATGTAACTTTTGTTTCTGATGAGGTCAGTGAATTCCCTCAGGGTTTATCTTGTTAACCTGCACCTTCTCTGTAGATCCTTTGTCTGCGTCATCGATGCAGATGAGTCAAGGCCAATGCTTGACCAGTTTGGTCTCTGTGAGAGCCTGAGAGAAAGTTTCCTCTCCATGTGACTCGCCCCAGGCACACTATACATCATCAATCTCTTTCCTCTGTGGCTCCATAATCTCCTTGATCAGAAAATTTGGGACACAACTGAGTTTCATGATTTTACAGTACAAGTTCTCCTATGCCCTGAGTCTTTGCTGACCTTGAAAGGCTAGGGCCAAAATGTTGGCTGGCCTTGTAGCTCATATATTTCTCAAATTTTGATCTGTGAACTTAGGTTGTTAACCATCCAGAAGAAAAACTAATTAGTACCGTGCACTATATGTTGTTCAGTTTACCCTAAATATCTGACTAAATTCTTTTTAGTCATTGTTATACATTTATATTTGCATTTCTTTTGATTTCTTATACTAGAGAGACTATACGATATTTGCACATGTGTATCTGGTTTATTTCACATATGAGTATATTGAATATATATGTATATGTCAAGTGACATTCACTTCAATATAAATGCTTCAAGTTTATCATTTTTTATAGCCCAGTAATATTCCATTATATAGAAATACCACATCTTTTTCAACTATTCCTCATGTGACGGACATCTTGGTAGTTTCCAAGATTTTGTTATCACAAATTGTGCTGCTATAACCACAGGTACACATATATCACTATGATATAATGATTTCAGTTCCTCTGGGCAAATTCCCAGTAGGGGGATAGCCATCTTAAATGGGATTTCCAGTCCTACTCATTTGAGGCGTCTCCACCCTGATCTCCACAATGGCTGTACCAGTCTACATTCCCACCAGCAGTGGAGAAGTGTTCCCTTTTCCCCACAACCTCTCCAACATTTGTTGTTGGTTGATTTCCTTATGATAGCCATTCTTTCTGGAATGAGATGGTATCTCAGTGTTGTTTTTATTTGCATTTCATGGATTGCTAGCAATGTGGAACATTGTTCCTATATTATATGAGCTTTGGGGTTATCATAAACAGCTTTTATCAAGTTAAGTTAGAGTTCATCTATTCCAATATTCTATAGGACCTTGAACATGAATGAGTGTTGGACTTTGTCAAAGGCTTTCTCTGCATCAATTGAGATGATCATGTGGTTTTTAGATTTCAGTCTATTAATATAGTGTATTACATTTATAGATTTTCGAATATTGAACCATCCTTGCATCCCTGGGATGAATCTTACCTGGTCATGGTGTATGATCTTCTTGATGACTTGCTGTATTGTACTTGCTAAGGTTTTAATATTTTTGCATCTATGTTCATGAGGGAGATTGGCCTATAGTTCTCCTTTTTGGTTGTTTCTTTCCCTGGTTTTGGAATCAGTATAATATTTGGCTCCAGAAATGATTTTGGAAGGACTGCTTCCTTTTCAATTTTTTTTGAAGAGTTCAAGAACTGTAGAGATTATATCTTCTATAAATTTCTTTTAGAATTCAGCTATGAATCCATCAGGACCTGGACTTTTCTTTGTTGGTAGGCTTTTATTATGTTTCGTATTTCATTGGCTTTTATTTGCTTATTGAGAGTTGTTATATCTTCTTGGGTCAGTTTTGGTAATTTGTACCTTTTGAGGAATCTGTCCATTTCTTCTGTGTCTTCTATCCTGTGAGCATAAAGATTCTTAAAGTAATTATTTATAGTCTTCTGAATTTCCATTGGGTCTGTGGTGATTTCACCCTTTTCATTTCTTATTGCATGTACTTGAATTTTCTCTTGCCCCTTTTTGCTGAGGTTGGCTTATCAACTTTATTTAGTCTTTCAAAGAACTAACTTTTTGATTTGTAGATTCTTTGAACTGTTTTGTTCATCTTAACTGAATTAATTTCTGCTCTAATCTTTATGATTTCTTCCCGTCTTTCTGCTTTGGGTTTTGTTTGCTCTTCTTTTTCTAGTTGTCGGAGGTGCAACGTTAGGGTGTTTATTTGTTCCCATTCTGTTTTCCTAATGTGTGAGTTCATGGCTATGATTTTCCCTCTAAAAAGTGCTTTCATGACATCCCATAAATTCCGGAAATTTGTGCTTGAATTTTCATTGAATTGTAGATATTGTTGAATTTATTGTTGAATTTCTTCTGCTACCCATTGATTGCTGAATAGGGTGTTATTTAATTTCCATGAATTTAGCGGGGTGTCCTGGTTACTTTTGTCGTTTAGCTCCAGTTTCATTGCACTGTGGTCAGATAAAATGCATGAGATAATTTCTCTTTTTTTGCATATACTTAAGCATGACATATGGACTAGTATGTGGTCTATTTTGGAAAATGACCCATGTGCAGCTGAAAAAAATATGTATTCAGCTGTGCTTTGTTGGAACATTCTGTATATGTCCACCAGGTCCATTTGTTCCTAGCTCTGGTTGAGTTTTGCTACTTCCTTGCTAACTATTTTTCTGGTTTATCTATCTTTTCGACATAAGGGGGTGTTAAGGTCACCTGTTAAGATTGTGGTCTTAGATAGTTTTTTCATGTCCATTAAGATTTGTCTTACTTAATTGGGTGCTCCTTTGTTTGGTGCATAGATATTTATGAGTGCTACCTCTTCTTCTTGAATTTTTTCCCTGACCAATATATAGTGGCCTTTTTTGTGTCGTTTGATCATACTTGGTTTGAAGTTGAGACTGCTTGAGAACAGAATTGCTACTCCTGATTTTTTCTAAGATGCTAGGGCATGCTGTATTGTTTTCCATCCTTTGATTTTTACCCTATGAATGTCTTTTTGAGTTAAGTGTGTTTCTTGGATACAGCATATTGTTCAATTTTGTTTTGTAATCCACTGTGCCATTCTATTTCCCTTAATAGGTGAGTTGAGTCCATTTACATTGATGGTTATAATTGAAATGTGTTGACTTATGTTTGTCATGATATTTACCTGCTATTGTTTACTCCTTTGTATCCTGTGTTTAATTGTTTAGTTCGTTCATTTCGTTCTCACTTGAGGAGTCCTGGTCATTGTGGTCTCTCTGTAGAACATCTTTCAGCAGCCTGTGAAGGGATGGCTTTGTCATTATGAAATTCTTTAGTTGTTCTTTGTTGTGGAAGTATTTCACTTCTCCATCTAACTTGAAAGAGAGTTTTGCAAGGTATAATATTCTGGTCTGGAATTTGTTTTCATGCAGGACTTAAAGAACTCTGCTCCATGCTCTCCTTGCCTTCATGGTTTGTATAGAGAAGTCGGCTGTAATTCTGATGGGTTTTCCTTTGAATGTGTCTGCTTCTTTTCTCTAGCAGCTTTCAGTATATTATTTTTATGTTGGATTTCTGGGATCTTGACTATTATATGTCTCAGTGTGTTTTTACTTGGGTTGAGGTTATTTGGTGTTCTGTATGCTTCGGTTACCTGAATATTGGATTTTTTCCTCATATTTGAGAAGTTTTCTGCAATTACTTCTCCCCAAATTCTTTTTATGTCATTTGTATTCACTCCTTCATTCTCATTTGTACCAATTAATCTCACATTGTTCATCCTGGCATCATCTTGCAGGTAATCGATTATTTTTCCCTGCTTCCTCATTGTTTTTAAGAGATCCTTTCTTACCTTTTCACTAACTGCACCAGCGTCTTCAAGATCTGATACTCTGTCTTCATTTTCACTCAAATGGTTTTGTAGACTCGTGGCTGATATTTTAATTCTTCTATATCTCTTTGACTGTGTTTCATGTGTTCTATTTCTTTTCTGTATTGCTCATTCAAGGAATCTATCGTATTTCTGATCTCTATTTTTTTATCATGTGTTCTTTAGAGGTAGTTATTTATTCTTTTTATGCAGCGTTTCTTTCAAGTTGGGTTTCTTCTGTATATTTCCGGACTTGTTTCTGTATTTCAAATGCTATGATTTCAAAGAATCTATTTTTCAAAAAAATTCTTTTTTGATTTCAGAAATTATTTCTGCTTTGAGTTACTTATGACCTTTCTGCTATTGTTTCTTTGCTTCAGATGCTGTTAATTCATTCGTTTCAGCTGGAATGGGGCTCTCTGCACTTATTCTATGTGAGCATTGGTTTTCTCCCAGATGCTTCTTCATTTGATTCTTTATTTCAGATGCTATGTATTCATATATTTCTTTTTTTATTTCAGGAATTACTTCTCGTCTCAGTTCCTCTGTACCTTTCTGGTGTTGTTCCTTTGCTTTTGTATCTGTTAATTCATTCATTTCAGCTGAGCTAGTGTCCTCTGCACTTATTGGTGGACTCCAGGCCTGGGATTGCATTTTTTTCCTTGTTTTTGTCGTTTTGTAAAGCACTGACCTCTGACTTTTGGTGTAGAGCTTTGGCGCAGCTATAACCTTAGCGTGTAATGAGATTTGGGTGCCAGTCTATTAAGTTTGAGATTATAAAGTTATGCCTGGCCTGGATCTAGCTATTGTGTTCAGTTCTTTTTTGCTGCAGCTCCTGTGGTTCCCCTCTGTTGGTTCCTGGCAGAGCTGCACTGTGTCTGGGGCCCCGGGATGGAATAGGCATCGCTGGGAAGGGGGATTGCTGGTAGAGGTCCCTCCCGCGAGGCGAGCCTGTAGCTCTCATTCACTTTCCAAGCTGTGCTCTAATCATGCTCTTAAAGTGAGCTCATTATTTGCATTTGAATTACAGCTCATCAAAGCCACTCATTAAAATTCAAACAATAAAATGTGTCAATTTTATTTAAAATGAATCTTCATTTCCTTCAAGATTCAAAGATCCTTGCAAAAGAATCAAGTTGTAATACTCTTGAGTATCACTTCTCCACAATGAATTTATTTATGTAACACAGATGTCTATTTAAAATATATATTGTATCACAAACTTATACTACAAAATGTAAATGTCTAAGTATATAAAATATACATTAACCTTATTGGTGTAAAGTAGTGCCCCATTGTTTGATTTATATATACATTTTCCTGATAGTTAACCCGAGATAATGCCTCTGTGTGTGTGTGAGAGAGAGAGAGCGAGCGCGCGTGTGCACGCACATGCCTGAAAGCATTTGCCCTTAAGCAGAAGTTCAGGTCTCAATTGTATTTTATTCTCTCTCTTTTTCTTTTCTCTTGAGACAAGATTTCACTGTGCAGTTCAGCCTAGACTTCAATTCATTTTCTGGCCCAGGCTGACCTGGGGTGATCTTTCTGCCTCAACTTTTCAAGGGCTGACATTACATGTGTGTGCCATAAAACCTGGCTTTATGCTTTATTCATTCTTAATCTAAATCTATGCATGTAGGTGACCAACATAAAACTACTGTTTCATGGATTAGCAAGATTTTAGATAGTATTGAAATTATGAAAAATCTTTGTAGTGAGTATTCTACCTAAAATATATTTTTAAAATAATTAACCATTTATATTTTATTTCACAGCAATGAGCCTTATTAACAATACATTTAATAGTATTTTTTCTTTCTTTTGTATTTTTTAAATTAATTTTAATGAGAAATAAATAGTAATGAGATAGTTTCAAAATGGGTTAGTAGGACAGTTACAATAATTTATACATTGCATATTGTTGTCTTCATAGTTATTCAGAGTAACAGTAAAAATTTAGGATAATAATATTCTACATTTTTAGATCAGAAAATGTTGTATTATTCATTGACAGTAACGTAATTTAAAAAAATCATGGAAATACTCAAATCAAGGTGATTAAATATAGTTTTTACTAACTAACTAGATTTTTTTTTTTTCTGATTTGGTACAGGGTCTCGCTACGCAGCTCAACTCATCATGATCCTCCTGCCTCTGCCTCACCAGTGCTGGGATTACAGGTGTGTACCAACACACCCAGTTTTGGAGCAGCAAGGTGCACCTGGGGTTCCAGGGCCAGCACAGCATGCAGTATTCGGGATAGATGCAGAGTCTTTGTGCTTGTAGGCAGGCACTTGGACCACTGAGCTATATTCCCAGCCTGCTTTACTAGATTTTTAAATGAGCCTATGTAGTGTATTTCTTTTAGTCCTTTCTTCCATCCTCCTTCCCATTGTTCCTTTTCTCTTCACTACTCTTTCTTTCCTTTCCTTTCCTTTCCTTTCCTTTCCTTTCCTTTCCTTTCCTTTCCTTTCCTTTCCTTTCCTCTCCTTTCCTTTCCTTTCTTTCTCCCTCTGGTACTGACTATCAAATTTAAGTCCTTGACCATGCTAGACTAGTGCTTTACCTCTAAACTACACTGCCAAATCCCTTTTTCCTTAAAGATATGTACAAACATTGTCTGTTCACAGGAAACCTATATTTCCAAACTTTTCTTATAATAAATATCCATTGGTTTATTACAGTAACATTCTAGTATTAATAGCAATCAGTACATGATACTGTATTACTTCTTTAATATTTCATCAATGATATTAACTCAGAAATGACCATAAAGGGAAGAGAGTAGTCTTATTGGATAGCTTGCTTCTAAGGAGTGGCTCACAATTAAACATTACCAGGTCTCATGATGTTCACCTCTCTTTCTACAGTTTGACTCCAGGTCCTTTTCATCTCTAGCAAAGAATTAGATGGACCCACATGAAGTGGCAAAGATTATTCAAGAAAGTAAAACTGAAAAGTAGGGAAGTAATTGACAATGCTACAATAGCTTGGGCTGAGTAAAGAGATAGAGGAGTAGAATGAGGATGAAAGTTCACCCTGCATCTGAAAAACACAGCCTGAGTTGCCACAGAAAACAGCCATACCACTGGTTCTTCATGGCTTCCTTTCTTTTATTTGTCCATATCTCAGTAAACCCGTCTTCCTCAGGGCCTGAGGAGTGCCCTGCAGGGCTGAGATCCCTGCAGGCAGGCTGATGCCATC
>PVKA01046496.1:0-14901 GCA_004027165.1 Ctenomys sociabilis
CAGATCATGTTGAACTCCTTACACAAGTACGAGCCTCGGATTCACATAGTGAGAGTTGGGGGTCCGCAGCGCATGATCACCAGCCACTGCTTTCCTGAGACGCAGTTCATAGCAGTGACCGCTTACCAGAACGAAGAGATCACTGCTCTTAAAATTAAATACAACCCATTTGCAGAAGCTTTTCTGGATGCAAAAGAAAGAAGCGATCACAAAGACAGTATGGAAGAAGCAGGGGACAGCCAGCAGCCCGGGTACTCCCAATGGAGCTGGCTGATTCCTGGAACCAGCTCGCTGTGCCCACCCACCAGCCCCCATCCTCAGTTTGGAGGAGCTCTTTCTCTGCCCTCTGCCATGGCTGTGAAAGGTACCCTGCCCTGAGGAGCCACCGAGCAGCACCTTATCCCAACCCCTACACTCACCGGAACAACTCTCCAACCTACTCAGACAGTTCGCCTTCTTGCCTGCCTGTACTGCAATCCCATGACAACTGGTCCAGCCTCGGGGTACCCAGCCACTCCAGTATGCTTCCCATGGGTCACAGCGCCAGCCCTTCCACTGGCTCTAGCCAGTACCCCAGCCCGTGGTCTGTGAGCAACGGCACCATCACCCCTGGTTCCCAGGCAGCCGCTGTGTCCAACGGGCTGGGGCCTCAGTTCCTCCGAGGATCCCCTGCACACTATGCATCCCTCTCTCATGCAGTCCCAGCAGCCTCTTCCTCAGGCTCTCCCTTGTATGAAGGGGCAGCCACTGTAACAGACATTCCTGACAGCCAGTATGATGCTGCGGCCCAAGGCCGCCTTATAGCCTCATGGACGCCTGTGTCGCCTCCTTCCATGTGACCGAGACCTTGTCTTAGGAGATGCGAGGACTTTTCCATCATGGTGACCATTGTTGATGTGCTGCACCTCTGAGGCATAGATGGCAGGCTCATGGGTCCAGGGAATGAAACCAGGAGATAAAGCCCGGTTGATTTCATTGTAAAGTAAGAATTGTACATGCTTGGCTATTTTCTGCGTCCCAGCAGCCCAGAGTCCCAGAACCTGTATGGAGACAGTTGGCCCTGTTCTCCAAGATTCATAGGCAAAAAAAGTGTGCCGGGGTCCCAGAGTTCTTCATGTAGGGTGTAGATGCTTTCGGTACACCCGAAGTTATAATCTCTACCGGTCCTCCTTTAGTAAGACACGAAGCACACTTCTAATTCCTCCTTTTGCTTAAGAATAGTTAGAGTTGAGCTGTTAAGGACTGAGTAATGTCATAGGGAAAACAGATTTTAGTATAGTGGATGATCTTATTCACTGAGTAGTCTGTACTGAGCCGGCCAGCTTGTGCTGGGTCCGGGTCTACAGGCCGTTACCCAAGAAGGCTGGGAAAGGTCCCTCTGGAGCAGTGGGCCTGGAGCCCTCACTCACAGGCCAGGCTCTGCTGGGTCTCGGTCCGTAGCGTGGCACCGTGGATTGCTGAGAAATGTCCCTCCGGTGTGGCAGGCTTGGAGTTCTCACTCCAGGCCAACCTGCAGTGGGTCTGGGGCTGTGGGGTGGGACCAGTAATCACCTGGAAATGTTTCTCTGGCACAGTGTGCCTGGAGCTGTCACCGGGCCACGGGAGGTGACGGGCAGCTTAATCCCTGGGAAATGTAAACCCCGTCATGCCTGAGGTTTTACACTCACTGACCTTTGATGCCCAGAGAATCGGGGAAATTCCCACTCAATCAGTGGGCTTTAGGTCAGGGGATCCGGGGAGGTGTTTGTGAGTGGGTTCTGAGGTTTCAGGCCAGTCACTGGCTTGGAGGGGTTGGGGACAGGGATCCACATAGAGCGCGTGGGAAGAAGCCAAATGCTCTCCCTCAGACTCACCACACTCTCACTGATCTGGGAAGCCCAGTGAGTCCTGTAAATTCGCTCTCGCTGGGTGAGCTTGGCACGGGAACCAGGAGTCCACTGGAGTCAGCCACTGTCTCAAGCTGGTCTGTGACTGGGTGGGCGTGGGCGGGATGGAGGAGGATGGTGGAGTAGGCCGCGCTGTCTCTGGCCAGTCTCAGTGGCTGGGCGGGGGCGGGCGGGATGAAGCAGGATGGTGGAGTCGGCCGTGCTGTCTCTGGCCGGTCTCAGGGGCTGGGCGGACGTGGGTGGGTTGGAGCAGGATGGTGGAGTCGGTGTGTCTCTCTAGGTAGTCCTTGATGAAGGACTTGTGGAGGTCGCCCAGCTGATCAGGTGAGATGTACCTCCTGGGGTCATCAGGAAACTTGAAGTATAGGTCGTACTTCCCAGACTTGAAGAACTCTGACGCGGCCACGTCCATGCCGATGACCACCTTATCCGAGTAGCTGGCCTTCCCAATGGCAGTCTTCAGCAACTCCAGAGGTTCCTTATTATCCAGGATAAGAAAAAGTGCAAAGCCACCCTCTTCGCCCACATTGGTGGCATCCTTGCCGTACTTCTCCTTGATGACATTCTTCTGGTTGTGGTAGACCTCGGCCCCAATGTGCATGGCCTCCTTAAAACTGGCTGCACCCAAGGCAAGATTGTGAACTCCTACGTGGCTAGCTTATTGCCGGCATGTGAGCCACCATTGATTATATTGAAGGCAGGGACAGGCAAGATGACCTCGGTGCTGCCTGCCAGATCAGCGATGTGGCGGTGCAGGGGCACCCCCTTCTCCCCGGTGCCAGCCTTGCACACTGCGAGAGACACTACCAGGATGGCATTTGCCCCAACCTTGGATTTATTTTCAGTCTCGTCCATCTTGATCATCAGCTTATCAATCTTCTCCTGCTCCACGACATTCAGTTTCTTGCTAACCAGGGCAGGTGCAATAGTTTTATTGATGTGCTCAACAGCCGTTGACACACCCTTGCCCAGGTAACTAGTCTTGTCATTGTCACGCAGCTCTAGGGCCTCGTAGATGCCAGTGGAGGCCCTGCTGGGCACAGCAGCTCAGAAGAGACCTTTGGAGGTGTAGAGGTCAACTTCCACAGTGGGGTTCCCACGAGAGTCAAAGATCTCTCGGGCGTGCATCTTGAGAATCAATATTTTGGATTTCTGCTACTGGATCTCTTAGCCCAGGAAGGAAAAAAGAGGGTGTTACAGACTCCGAGCTGCGCGTTGAACTGGCGAGCTGCTCCAGGGAAGAGTTTTCTTTCTGTTTGTTCTCTCCTTATTATAGTATAAGACCTGATGATAAAGGAAAGAGAGAGGTCAAGACCAGGGAGTAGTCCCTATGTTTTCAGGCCATTTTGTCTTATGTGCTTTAAATGATATATTTCTAGTTTACATTTTGAAAGTTTGAAAGATTAAATGACCTAGAGAAAGAAAAGGGTCAACATCCAAAAAAAAAAAGAAAGAAAGAAAGAAAAATTGCTAAGAAGCCTTTTTTGTAGTCTGGGTTGTAGATCAGGATGAGAGATGGGTAAATACAAGCCATCTTCATAATGGTCTAGACCAATCGATGTTGAAACTATATAGAGATTTGAGGCCATGGCTCTGGCTAGAATGCCATGTTCACTTGACACTTTCTCCTCCATCTTGTATAAACTCCCCAGGAATCACCTATGGGAGCAAAGAGCATGATGGAATCTGAAGTTTCAAAAGATTTGAAATCAAATTGATCTCTATCAGTATTAGGCTAACATACATATTCAGAGATATATTCAAACATATAGGAATGAAGTGTGCTTCATGCAAAGTATATGATCATAAACTTTCAATAGCTAAATTCTTTGTGAAAATGACAAATAGTATAATTATTTAATCAAATGAATACATTATTATTAAGAACTTGAAAAAAAAAAGAACTTAATAGCCATGCTGTTTGTTATAAAACCTGAGCTTTGCAACAGATATTTTAAATATCACAATAATAAAATTTGTTATTTTATTCCCCTAGAGAATAATGAGCTTTTAAATTTAGTTTTGACATAGTGCTTATCAAAAGCATCATCTTCATTTCTGTAAGTTCTCTAGTAATCAATATATTGATATTATGAAGAGTTAATTCATCAGTACCAGCTTATCAATAAAATCATTTTCATGAGCAAGTTTAAATGATCTTGTATTATTGTAAAAGAGCACAGTTGGAATAAATTATAATTGCATTTCTTTTATGCTGAAATGAAAGGTCATTTTCTCAGGTCTTTATTCACTCAACAACTAACTATATATTCTAATAAGATACATTCACATTTTAAATACCCTGTCTTCATTGGTTTCTTTGTATCCTCGATTTCATTTACTGATATGAATTTCTGTTTAGGCCAGCAGCCTCTAATAATGCCATGACTTACTCAGCAAAATGCTACCACTTCTGGCAACTGACCAAGCTTACACAATGTACTTTCACACAAAAGCTTCTGCACTGTGGACAGTTATGTGAACTATTTTGGTAGGGATTTTTATAATTCTACACTGTAATTAAATGAGTGAAAATTAGGGTCTAATTTCAAATTAACTTGTACAAAGTCATTACATATCATTCTGATCAGAAAAGCAGTCAGCTCATTATCATTTGAATAATATTTTAGTGGAAGAGACCCACCACTTTTGGTAAGCCTTAACATCACTTTCATATTTGCATATATATATATATATATATATATATATATATATATATATATATGCAAATTATATATATATATGTCTTAAACTAAGCATCTACAAGCTTCCATGTAATTTACTAAATAAAAGTGTTACAATAATTTAATTTAAAGTATATGTAGTGCTCTTATTATATGTATTTTGAAGAAAACATGGTAGAAGTTTAAAAGTGGTTAATAAGAACTTGACTTTTTTTTTTGTCTGAGACAGGGTCTCACTATGCAGTTCAGACTGGCCTTAAGCTCACAACAAGCCTCCTGCCTCAACCTCCTGAGTGCTGGGATTACAGGCATGCACCACCATCCCTGGCTTAAGAATTTGACATTTTTTAACAATGGAAATTCAAGTGTAATTATGTTCTATAATTATTTCTAATAAATATTACTAAAAAAATTAATGGATGTAAATGAGTGAATCATTTTGCTTAAGCAGACAAGCACTATGATATGAAGAGAGAACTTAAAATGCTTTCTCTAATAAATTTAATGTAGTTTTGTGTAGTGTTTACTAAGTATCTAAGTGACAGTTACAGAAGTTGACATGTTTTCCGAATGGTGATTCTGAGAATTCATGAATATATATATATATATATATATATATATATATATATATATATATATATATATATATAAATTTTTTTGAGAAAGAAATAGCAATGAGACAGTTTCAAAACAGATTAGTAGGACAGTTAAAATAATTAGTACATTGCATATTGTCTTTGCAGTAGTTATTCTTAGTACAAGATGCAGACATGATATCTTATCTAACCACTATTAGTTCAAAACTTTCTTCATGTTGAACTAAGAAAAAGTAGCTCTATATTTATGCTATAATGGACCTTTATTTATATCCCCTTTTGTAGGTGACACTTCCAGGTCCTCATCTCAGTCCAAGAAACCAATATTTGTAATCCCAAAGTTACATTATTGGAATCCCATCAAGTTGATTCCAATTTACCACTTTCCATGCAACCCATGGTGAAAATGAAGACACTAAATTACATTTTTAATCATCAGGGAGTCCAGGAGCTCTACGTCCTGCCATGACATGGCTTCCTGGAACCAAGAGAGTGACCCTGGGCCTCACCCAGTTTTATTTAGTGGCTTCAGGATTGACTGAGAATTGTGGGAAGTAAATGACTACTGTGAGCTGACCTAGGTGGGTGGCCTACATTTACCTCTGCCATATGTAGAGAGGATATGCAGAGAGAGTAATCTGCATTATATAGTATTTAATGTTTTGGGAAGTCTAGGGCTTCAGCTTTGATGTAGTCTTTCAAGCCCCAGGAAGTCATAGCCTCTATTTTGAGGCTCGATCCCAGCTGGCAGCCGGAGCATGAACTCTACCATCCTGTCTCCACTTAGCTCACATTAAGGAGCAGCAGGCTTACCAGGGAAACACACATGCCACCTTCAAAGACTATCACCAGCATCTCAGCTAGACCAGTACACATTGCTTAAGGCCAGTTGAAGGATAAACAGAAGTCCTAGCCAGCTCTGTACATAACAATATGAGGAAATAGGATCAGGCTCAGTCAAAACGGAGACAGTTGCTCCTCTTTCAAGGAGAGCTGCTCAGGTAGTCCCCCACAATTCCCCCTTCTCTGTTTTGAAGAAGCTGGAACAGTGTCAGTTCTGGCCACATAGCTGTAGCTGCTGTTGGGCTGAGAGTCCTTTGTGACACACTTTAATGAGAATGATTATAAACAAAAAATGAGTACACTAATTCCAATATAAAACCAAAAGTGGACTTGAGATATGCAAATGGATTCAACTTTTCGATAGCATCAGCAAACTTATCCCAGTCTTTAATCTGGGCTTCAAAAGTGGTCATCTGCCATGACATTAACAATACCTTTTTCTGAAGAGCATCTATATCCAAAGTAATATTTTGATGGATAGCTGCTTGTATATGTTTCTTGATTAGTCCCCAAGGATGAAGACTTGTTATATGGTGATAGGGTGATACAAAAGCAAGTCATATTATAGTGACAACCTTGTTGTAATTGTAAACTTTCAATTTTGTCTCCCATCTAAAGGACGGAGGTTTCTAAAATGTTCACTTGAGTCTCCAATTTAACATCAATTTCTCTTTGAATTTTCCAACTGTCATCAGCTGTTCTTGTCCAATTGTCTACAAAGTGAGCAGTTTGTATTGAGTGAACTAATGTCGCAGAGCCAATAGCTGTGCTAGCTATCAACAGCATTAAGGAAATTATCCCCACTATAATTAATCCCAGTATCCTCTTGGTCCGTTTGCTAAATCTTTCCATTAAGGTCTCTACCAAGAGTGAAGTAGGTGAATGATACCAAGGCTCAGTTAGATTGACGGAAAGTCAAACTCCAGGCATTCTGTTCATGATTACTACATGCAGTGGTTTGAAAGATGTTCAGGCATGATGCAATGGGTTAAATAACAACTGGTACACGAGAACATATTTGGTTCCCATCCTACCTTCTCTATCAATAATACATGAGGATCATAAACACATATATTTACCTTTATGTATTTATGGTCTTGCAATACTACTTTTACATTTTCCCCCTTTACTGGCTGCAGATGACCAGTCTGCAGCTGCCAAACATGAAAAATTAAGGCTAGCTTCCATAAAGTATGTTGTACGGGTCCATTTCTGCTACGGATAATGAGTCTGGGGATGGGAGGATTGAGGTCTCTACTTGACCATATAACATTGGACAAGGCCTCTGAGATCATGATATAGTGGGAGGAATCTACAAAAGAAATCTTGTGCCAATCTCAATCTTTCCCTAGATAGAAACCTGTACGGGACCAGTCAGTAAAGGAATAATTAAATTTGCATGTAGCCCATCCATTTTATGGATTCCTGCAAGGCCACCATGTGCTCATGTCACCTTCCTCAAAATGAGAGACACGAGCATCTGGAATATAGATAGGAATGGTAGGTTTAAAATCTCTTATAAGGAGCCGGGCGTGGTGGCGCATGCCTGTAATCCCAGCACTAGGGAGGCTGAGGCAGGAGGATTGTTGTGAGTTCGAGACCAGCCTGAGCTACAAAGTGAGCTTAAGACCAGCCTGAACTGCACAGTGAGACCCTGTCTCAAAAAAAGACAAAAAAAAAAAAAAATCTCTTATAAGGTTACTATCCAATGGAATAGAATTTAGGGTTAATGAGGCAAATTGTCCTTTAAATAGTTGTTATTTCGAAGTCTGATCTGCAGCCGACATGGAGACTCGCTCCTTGTTGTAGACAGGCTACACATAAGGGAAGACATACAAAATGAGATGTAATATTAAGTTTAGTCTGTTTCTGTAAATGCATTAAAATTTGTAGGCCAGACAGAATAATATATATACTCTTTGTGGAATTGGAAACCTCTCCAGGCCTGTCCATCCATGTAAGAGGTCTAAGCCAGGATGCATCAGGTATGTAGGTCCAATGCACTTCTCCTTGAAGCAAAGGAGTACCCAGAGAAGTTGCTATAAGATTAGGCATTGTAAAGAGAATATTATCAGCTGATTGAATCAAATTCTGGCAGTTAACTGTGTGACAAGCCTCACGAATGGTGTGTTGCAGGCCTTCCCAAGAAGGTGAAGGATATGCTCTCAGGTTCATTGCTTGAGGTCTCAGGAGAGAGTTTGATGTGTTGTGTAGATGGGTTGGACTCTGGCCATGGAACAGCTCTGATAATCATAATATCCATTGATTTTCTGTGGAAATATAAGCATAATCTCGGCTCCAATTTAAAAGTGACACTAGACCATTCCAAACACCTGTTTGGAGGTCACACCTAGCCATATTCAGAAAAGTTAAAATATATATAGCAAAGTTTTGACTGTGTGTTTGCCTTTCTTTTTGTTTGACTACTTGATTTTTTAGTTTAAGACATAAGTGTTCAATTATTATTTGACCTTGGGGATTATATGGCATCCCTGTAACATGTGTGATCTTCCAGTTATCAAAAATCTCTTAACATTTTTACTAATGTAAGCAGAACCAATATTAGTTTTTAATGTTTGTGACATTAAATTAGGAAAGGTTGATATGCAGCAGTGTATGACTCATTGCTTTTGTTTACCTGTATGACAGATAACATGGGGCACATGTGAGCACATATCTATAAAACTGTGAATATATTTAAGTATGTTAAAAGAGGATACACAAGTCATTTGCCATGACCAATAAGTTCTAAGAGCGTTGGGACTGTAGTTTTGCTTAGGAATAGGCCTAGGAATGAACTGACAAGCAGAACATGAAATGATTTGTCTAGCTTGTACTCTGATCATTTTGCATTCCTTTTGAGAAGGTTTAGAATTTTGAGAAACAAATTTATGGAACTGTCTTGTTTTATCAAAAGTGAGAATCAGATTTACAGTAACATCTGTATTATAATTAACCAATGACAACAAATCTAGGAGATTAGAGCACGATTTAATAAGACCAAGAAAGAACGCAGCACTTCTACCTAATACAGCGCCTAGAAATTATAAAAATATTTGCAGTAAAGTAGGTTTGAGATGACTCAATTGCAGTTGTTCTCTTACCAATGTTGATGAAATCCTTAACTTTTCCTGCAGAGTATTAATGGCCTTCATTATAAATTCAATTTTATATTTTTGTTCAATTAAAAGCAGAATTGTAAGAGTACATTTTAGCTATCATTCTGCTATTTGGTAACACATAGCTCTGTGGCTCCGAAGTAAGTAAGAGAGTGTCCCCATTCTTTTATGAGGTCTATGCACCATAGATTTACTGGAATGGGTGCAATAAATGGTGTTATGATACTTCCTGTCCATCAGGGCTAATGTATGAAAGAGGCAGCACACTCTGTGATACAGACTGAAGAGATCCTAAGCCTATCAGATCTGAAGAGGCAGGTCCAGTTGGCCAAGCAGACAGCTGAGATTGTCTATTGATACAGTGACAACAGTTCTTGAATCCATCAGTCCAATAAAAGAGTTCCCTTTAAACTTAATGTCACAAATGGGTCTAGGAACCAAAATACTCTGGGAAAAATCAAATTCTTTGATTAAAAGCTCATTCCTGGGGCCAGGGAGATGGCTCAGTGGAATAGGCACTTCCCTGGCAAGTGCAAGGGCCTGAGTTCAATCCCTGGTTCCGCAAAAAAAAAAAAAAAAAAGGCTCATTCCTACTAGGTTTATATGTGGAGTGAAGGATTGGAGTAGCAATTTCAGTGGGAAATAAATCTGGCTTTTTCTCTCCCCAACAAATTAAGGCAAGAAGCCGCTGGTAAATCTAATTTAGAACTCTGAGTGGTTCTTTGTATGAGAACCCTAAGGTCATGCCTTGCACCCATCCTGGCAGTGGGGTCATCCTTTGTCTGATTTGAACTGGATATAACAGGATTAACTGGGTCCAAATCCCTGGAGTACTGATGGACCCTTATTTTCTTATTGCTACTGAGGCCAACAGTTTGGGCACATGGTTTTTAATCTATGTAAGACTGTGCCATTTTTATGAAACTTATATTTACAATCTTTTACGCAGTGAAAAATTTTCATGCAACGTGGACAACAAGTTCCGGGTAAATTCACTGAGGGGGCTGGTGCCTTTATAGGCTGTAGGCATTGCTGGTGAGTGTGCCCTTGCTTGCCACAGCTAAAACATTTAATCGTAACAAATTTATTAGCAAAGTGTTGAGATATAGCCTGTGCCACAAGAGTAGAAGTGTAGGTGGTAGAACCAATATTTTGGCATGCACTAATATAAGCAGATAAATTTTTTGTATGAAGTAATAGGGCTAAGGCACTTTTACATTCATCATTGGCATTCTCATATGCTAATTGATGCACAAGCATTTTAGCTGCAATATTGTGAGGAATCTGCTTACTTATAGCCTCTTTTAGTCTTGATACCAACTGGGTGTAAGTTTCTCTGGGATCTTGGAGTATATGGGTAAAGTATTTATTAGATGCACCATCTTCTGGGACAGAAATCCATGCATGGCTTAGTAACTCTTTACACTGCATGAAAAGAATAGGTGGAGCCTGAGCCTGAGCTTTTAAGTCAGCATATTGCCTGAACCACTGTAATGGGTTAACTCACATTTTAGGCTATAAATGTAAATCTTGTGCTTTCTGTTGTAAATGTATCACACATTGTACTAGGTTGCTTAGTAAATAGGGCCTTAAGGGCTTTAATTTCTTGTAACCTGCAGGCCATGCAAGGCTACCTGCAGGTACTCAGGTGCAAATTCACCAGAAACTGAAACAAAAGATCCAGCAAACTTAGTTTGAGTAGTGGTCACAATGACTCTGAAAGCATTATTTTGTGTCAGACAATAAATTTGTTTATCAAACTCAATGTGGTTCCAAGTTTAAAACCCCTCCCTGCTTCCTGGAAAAGCAGCCTTTCTGATCCTCTCCTGAGTGAGAGCTGATCGAGGGGCACTGAGCTCAGTAATAAATGGCTTTCCAAATTCCAATCTTGCTGATCTGATTCCTATTCTGAGCGACCCATAACACCAGATAACATTTCATGAGTGATAGCTTTAAGATTTTCATCTTCGCTATTTTGATTACTCTATTGCCTGTTCTGATATTGCTGCAGGCAGCATAGTTAGAAATATTTTTAGGCAGTCATCTAGGGCCAGGCCCTCGAAAGAAATAATAACAGGAAACAAGATGTCTGCAACTCTGGGAGGGACAGAGGCTCCTGCTGTGAACCAGATCTAAAGGCCAAACAGATTGTTAAAGAGTAACACCAGAGATTGATATTCTAAATAGTTAGCGCCTGAAAAGACTCAAGTGAGTCACTATCCCAACCCCCAGAGGAAGAGACCCTGTCCCCTATTCATGCCTGCTTACTACGTGACTCGCTTCCTCAATTGGTCCTGGGCCTAATCAACTTTACCTGTACAATGGTGCTTGTAATCCCATTGGTTGACTATAGTTTTGTACCACCCTGATACAAAGAGAAAAACTGATCTCACGTGGGTGACCTGCAAACGATATAGGGAACCTCCAAATGACATAGGGAAAAAACGATCTCTGGACGAGTTCATGTTCTCTAAAACCGAAGAATGAATTTTAGGAACAAATGGAGGTTATGAGCAGAATAGATTTATTGAGAGAAAGAAGGCTCCTGCCTGAGAGAGGGACAGGAGGGGGTCCCGAGTGGGTGGTCTCCCGGAAGTTGTCTCTTCCAGGGACTTTTATAGAGGAAAACCATGTGGTGAGGTGGGTCTAAGGTGGTAAAGACAGGGGAACTCGCTTAGGTGGACAAGAGGTGGGACAAAACTATGTTCAACCAATGGGGATTACAAGCACCATTTTTCTGGTAAAGTTGATTAAATCCAGTACCAAATGGGGAAGCAAGCGGGCATGAATATAGGGCAGGGTCTCTTCCTGTTGGGGGTTTGGCTAGTGATTCAACAGGGCTCTTTCAAGGCGATTGATACCTATTTAGAATATCAATCCTTGATTCCCATCCCTAGGGAAGTATGTAGCTATGTTTCCTCTTTTGTCTTGGTCTTGAGGTGTGGCCCATAGGGAGTGTCTGTCTCTTCCAAGTTTCGAAGTCACCTTGTCTACCATCTTGTCTCCTTGAGGGCCTGGCCCTGTCTGACTGCCTAGAATATTTCTATCTAACTCAGCTGCCTACAACAACCCCGCATCCACCTAAGCGAAGACTCCTTCTCTACCTTAGTCCCGCATAGTTTTGCCCTATAAAAGTTCCTAAAAGAGACAGCTTCCCCGGGCAACCAGCTCGGGGCCCCCCTTCTGTTCCTCTCTGACAGAAGTTTTTCTATCCAATGAAGTTTTTTCCTCAACCTCCGTTTGTTCCTAAAATTCATTCTTCGGTTTTAGAGAACACGAACTCATCAAGGTCAGGTTGGAAGTTTTACTTCCCTGTATCAATATGAATAGTCTTAACTCTGATTCAAAATGTAGAAGCAGTGTGGGGGACAGACACATGCAAGCAAGATGTGTTACATTACTTGGTGTCATGTGGAAGCCTTGAATTACGTTATTGAAACAAGTGAGAGTATAGGAGCTTGGGCTTCATTGCCTAGTACACTCTCCCTTAAGTCTTGTAAGAGCAAAAGGTGCAAAGCTTTCTTCACCTCCGTGTGCTTTGGCTTTTTCAGAAGTGGAGAACGAGGGAGATAGTTACTGAACGGACTCTGTGGGATGGGGCAGAAAGGGGCTGTGGGAAGCGCAGCCTCTGAGGTGTTATCTTCCGAGTTAGGTGTGGAGAATGAACCTGAGTGTGTACATAAACTGGAAAAATTTGTCATCTCTCTATGAATATCCTGCAAAAATGAATTTTTTGGATTATTTGAACTTTTAAGGAAGGTTCTCTTTTCTCCAGCAGCCTGTTTGGAGGCACTTGATCCTGGCAGTGATCTGATTCTTTTGTTTTGCTAACATTGGGGCTCTTCTCAATGACAATTACTTTGTTTACTAGCCTCGGGTCAGCATCCTTGGAATGCTTTGTAAATGGTAGGCTGTTGCTGATGTGCTTTCCTTCTGGCCTGTTGCATTGGAAGGACCAGATAGCTCCCTTCACCAGGTTAAATGTGGCTATAGTTTGAGAGTGAATTTTTTTTTCTGAGTTGGCTACATAGAAGCTTTTACCTATTTCATCCCAAATGCTGAGATCCAGTGTACCGACTTTGGGAAAAGATGGATAAAATTTAACTATTTCGTGGAGTAATCTAAAAATTTGCTTAGATGCCACCTTAATACCAGTATCTTTTAACAGTTTCATAATCAATAAACTAAATTCTTTCTCTTCTGTGGATAAAGACTGAGCTTGCCCCATTGTTACCCTCAAGGAATGGACTCCCATTTGCTACTTGTGTCTGAGCACTATAATTAATAAACTGATCGCGCAAGGTCCAGTGGGTCGCCAGCATGTAATTCTGCTAAGTGGTTGTTGTGTTGAGAAGGTCACGTGTTCTGGCCACGTTAAGCGCCAATTGTAAGATAAACAGAAGTCCTAGCTAGCTCTGTACATAACAATACTAGGAAATAGGATCAGGCTCAGTCAAAATGGAGACAGTTGCTCTTCTTTCAAGGAGAGCTGCTCAAGTAGTCTCCCACACCCTTTTTCATTTACTCTTATCAGAGATGGGTATTCCATTGCTATTCATATATTTTACTTTTTTTCATTTATTGTACTTGAATGAATTCAGCAAAGTAATCCAATATAGCCCAATATTCCATAATAGTAGTGGGTTATATGTTTTTTTTTTAAATTATACAAATACATTTTATTATTGATTTTTAAATTATAAAAGTTATAACACTTTACAGAAATTGTTAACAATTTAGTTGATACCTAATCTCATACAGTATACTTTTTTTCCCTTTTCTTGAAAATACTTAAATATACTTGCACCCTTTAAACACACACTAGCTTTTAGTAAGTTCTTTAAAGAACAAAATTCTGGAATATTCATGTTTATCATGACATTTGAAATACTGTATGATACATTAATTTAACTAATGTATCTTTTATAAGAAAGAGTAGCAATTATAATTACTGGCTCTCTTTTATGAAGCCTAAAATAAAACTTGTCACTTTTCACAATGAGAAAGCAGAAAATAATGTAATAATCAAATGAAGCTAACCTGAAATCATTAAATTCTCTTGAACATTGAAGAAATGCCATCACTGGTCCCTTCCGCTCTCTGGCTACCAGCCTCTCCATGAGATCTCCCCCTCTGGTGCTTCCCACCACTATGACACCAGGCACGGGAGCACAGAAGCAAGAGGGGGCCTGCCAGGGCCAGTAGGGGCTGCCTTAGATTTTCAGCCTCCAAAACCATGAGCTAAGTGCATATCTTTATAAGTCACCAAGTCGCTGCTAGTATTTTTTTTTTTTTGGTAGAACCGGTGATTGAACTTAGGCCCTTGTGCTTGCCAGGGAAGCACTTATTCCACTGAGCCATCTCCCCAGCCCCAACATTTGTTATAGCAATAAAAAAAATACATCTTCCATTTCAGCAACTTATTATAAATGAAAAGCAACTTTCACATTTAAATAAAAATTATAATACTATTTTTGAAACTGCAAATGTAATTCACATTATGAGAGAGAATAAGTTAAACAGCAAATACTAGACAATTATTTTTCATGGGTGATGAGTGTGATTTAAAGCTCTTCTATGGTTGCAGAATGCTGGACTGTGTTGGATTGTGGTGTCGAGTTCAAGAACCTAAGGTAGTTGAATGTCAATGGAGTGCCCACTTTTGACAGGTGTAGACAAAGGAAGGGTTGTAGAAAGAAAAAATCAGGATGTGTGTGTATAGACAGTACAGTTGGGATAGATAACGCTGTGCTTCTACATAATTCTATGAGAG
>PVKA01046497.1:0-14898 GCA_004027165.1 Ctenomys sociabilis
GTGCAGGGTCTCACTATGCATGCAGCCCACATTCATAGTGATCTTCCTGCTTTTTGCCTCCCCTGTGCTGGGATTACAGGCGTGCGCCACCGCGCCTAGATTGCATTGCCGGCTCAGCGCACCCGAAGGCGGGGCCGGCGCGGCTGGGGGAACCAAGGATCGAACACTGGTCCCTGCGCTTACCTAAGCGAGCGCTTAGTCCGCTGAGCTATACCGCCGGCCCCAGGTAGGATTTTCTTAACCATACATGCCAGCAGCTGTTGGTATGATCCCTTTTCCAGGACCCCTGCCCCAGGCCCTATGTACTATCCACAAGGGATGCTATGGGACTTTGTCCTTCCCTGGGTCCACTCTGCCTCCAGCTGTCCCTCTGTCCTGGCTCCAAGGCCATCTCCTCCTGCACAGAGCAGATGCCCCCCTCCATGCTGTCTTTCCCTGGGCAGAGAGGAGCCCAGCTGGGCTCACCCAGGGAAGGTCCAGGCCCAGCACTGCAGACTCCCTCCCTGGGAGGTGAGGGGAACAGATGTACTTCTCTGGTCTCCATGGAAACCGCGCAATCTCCATGCAACTTCCATAGGCAGCTGGACCCCAGGGCTTTTGTCTCTACTGTAAGCACATCTGCCAGTTGTGCAGAGGGACAGGGGCTTTCCTCTGGGTGGCTAGTTGGGGTCTGACTGACAGGACACCCCCGAGCCAGGGCAGGTGTGTGGGGACCTTGATGCATACTCCGTGGCCCATGGCCACAGGTCCTAGTTACCTGACACTCACTCCACCTGCCTCCAGGGAACACGCCAATGTCAGCGCTGGCTTATAGCCCTCCATACAGTGAGGGCCGCAGAGAGCTCCATGAGGCCCTCCACAAGTGTCCTTGTCCTCCAGCCTGAGGACCAGGATCTGTAACCCGTAAAGCCACAGCCAGCAGGCTGCTCTGAGGTCGCCCTGGCCACCGTCCCCAGGCATCCCTGTCCACCTCACTAGGAGCTGCCCTGATGTGGCCTTATCTTCTGCACCCCCTCAAACCAACTTCACAGCAGCTTGCTCATGAGAAACTCTCATCCTGGGCAATAAGAGTCATGACTGCATTGCTGTGAGGCTTTGTCTTTTCTTAGACTTTCTCGAATTACAAGGGTTGCTCTGGCTGTCCCTTGAGACCTGTGGGGGCCTCTTGGGAAAACCCTGCCCTGGCCCAGCCTGGAGTTTATGTGACACCAAGGCCCAGAGCCAGGAAAGGGTGCACACAGCAAGGCAACCTGACTCATTCCCGAGTTCCCCTGTCCTTGGCGATCCTTCCTGGGCAATGCTTAGGACAGCCACAGGTCATCTCAACAATGTCATATCTTGGTTCTGCAGTCTGCCTCCAAGTTGTTTCCTTCCTCTCTATCTCTCTCCTCCATCCTTCCCTCTTTCTGTGCCTTTTCTTTCTTCTCTCTCTCTGTCTCTCTCTTCCCTCTCCCTCTTTCTCTCACCCCACCCCCTTCTCTGTAGCTCTGAAATAACCAGGCCTGATTTGGAACCCCAGATCTCCCCAGCTTAGTTCTTCCAAGCCATTCTTTCCAAGAGGAAAAATGATCAATTTCATCCTTTGCTTCAAAAGGGGCAAGGACAGCTTGTGTCTAGATGTCCCCCTTGAAGCTTCATGAGGTCATAGGTGGGGGGGGTCCTTTCAGAGATGGCAGGATCTAGAGTATGTGATGCTGGGATTAAGGGTGTGTGATTACTAAATTGGCATAGATCTGGGTAGGATTAGGGGTGCCCTACCCTGCTTTCCATGGACTCTTTGCCCTCTGCCATGCCACCCCACCTTGGAGCCAACCAACTGTGAACTGAAAGCTGTAGAAACTGAGCTAAATGAACCTCTCCTCCCTGGTGGGTGTTGAGTACTTTGTTTCAGCAATAAGACAAGTAAAACAGGGCAAAAATCCCAACTCCCTGTGAACATTTTGAAACAATTCATCAGACAAATATGAGCCAAAGCTCCTCCAGCAGAGTCCTTCAGGGAGAACATGTCATGTCAGCACTGACTGATTCCAGTAATTTATTAAGTGCTTAGATCTACGTCAGACCCCATTCAAGTCAGCCTGGACAAAGCAACAGGCAAAGCAAACTCCTAACCTGGACAAGCTTCTATTCCACTGGGGAATGACAGATTGTTTGTGAAAAGTAAATAAAAGCATTCTCTAAAGAAAAATATGAATGAATCAGTGAGTAAATGAATGAATCAGTGAGTGAATGAATGAATGAATGAGTGAGTGAGTGAATCTCTGGCTTCCAGAGGCAGATTCCTTCTCATTCCTCAGCACTTGAGTGTCTTCCCCTCTCTCCTGGCAGTTCTGCTCAGCTGCCACCAATCTGCCACTCTGCCTGGGAAACAGCTGACAGTAGCCCAGGTGCTCAGTGACTGAAAACAGACGAGTGACAGGTGGCACCACTCCAAGAGGGAACCTGGGGACGTGTTTGTTTCATGGGGGTCACAAGCGTGTGTGGGGAGTGTGTTTATGGGTGAGGCTGTGTATCTGGGTGCCATGAACTGTGCTTTGTGGGTTGGAAGGCCGTGGTCTTCATTGGGGCAAGGATGTAATAGGGAGTTTGTGGATCACAGTGCATGAGAGAGAGAGAGAGAGTGTAATAGGTAGATGTGGATAAGTAATAAGGTTATGTGGGAAAGTGTGTGTTTGTGTGAGGGAGTATATTGTGCACTTTTGCCAGGGGATACATCCGAGTGTGCAAGAGTGTGTGATTGCCAGCACCTGTGTGTGCATACCCACAGCAGGCACATTCACAACTCATAGGCCCTGCCTGCTTGGCTCTGTGGGTCTCAGCCCACACTTGCTTACTAGGGACCTGGAAACCAGGGTAGATTTCTGGCTGGTCCTAAGAAGATGGGGGAAGCAGAAGAGGACAGAGGGTCCTGTGCACCTGCCACCTGGGGCCCAGGGCCATTGTGAAGGGAAGCCCCAGGTGGGCCTAGGCACAGCCACCTAGAAAAGCCAAGGACACACTTGAAGCTGCCCAGGTTGGTCTGGGCCATGTTGCCTCCAAGCCCCTCTGAAGGGGCCCCCGGATGTGACACATCTGCCTGGCAAGGGCCACTCCTGCCTGAGGGGGCTGACTTCCTGTCCCAGGTACCCTGGGCCCTGGAGGCTCCAGCCCCAGACAGGTTTCCAGGTGCACCCAGCTCCATCACTGCGCGTGGCACCTTCTGGGCACACTGCTTGGCCTCCCAGCCACCTCTCCCTCGTCCCCATCAGAAGGCAAATGGCACTGCCTGGCTCGGGGCTGGGAGGAAACCTAGGAGGCTGGTTCCCTCCGAACTCTTAACAGACTGGGCTCTCGGTGGCAGTGGCCCTCACCATCCCGGCAGGAAGCTCCACGCTCTGCCTCGGGCCACGCAGCCCAGGACTGTGCCTCCAGACACCCCTGTCCCACCTGCCTGTTGACAAGCCACCTGGGGCTCCCCAAATCTTCTACCTTGTCTTCTCTGCCCCCCTGATTCTTTCTTTGCCCACTCCAGCGGACTTTGCTTGAAGATCCCTGAGACCATTTCTTCAGCCGTCACCCGGGACACCCCAGCCTGGTTGAGGCCCCACACCTCGGATTGCTCCCTTGGCCATTCCACCTCCATGCTCAAAAGTGAAGCCCACAGGCTGTCTTCTGATGGCGCGCTCTGCAGGCAGGAACCCGGTGCACTGATGCACTGTCCCTGTATCCTGCCTTTCCTCCTCCCTTCCAAGAAGTGAGCGGGGGTGGGGAGAGGCAGACACCCAGGGCCACCATGGAGGTCACCAAGCCTTGCAGAGGGTCCCACTTTCCTCCACCACCCACCACTCACCAGCACACCTGCCTCAGGGATTTGTCCTTCCATCTAGTCAGAGCCCCAGCCTCCAAATCTCTGCGATTTCTAAGTTGAAAATCTCCCAAGGCTGAGGGGTTGGCTCCTCTCCCTGCTCCTGGAAGGATAGCTGAGTGGACGTGCCCCTGAGCAAGTCATTAGCTCCTCAGTGCACCATGGACGAAGCCAGGAAAGGTGCTGCTGGGACAGCACCCAGGACCTAGGCTGGGAGCAGTTTTTAAACTGGCTCCACCCAGGTCATCGGAAGCCGCAGAGGTTCCTCCTCCTATGCTCGAACACTTGGGACCTGGCAAGCGACTTGAGCATGGGCCTCGCAGCTGAAGATCAGGCACCACCAAGAAGCCACGGGCCTGGCCCCCAACAGCACCAGTGATCCGGGGAGCTGGAGCCGCAGGAAAAGCCCAGCCCAGCAGCAGCAAGGCAGGCCTGATTACCACCAACCCAGCCCCATGCGCCCCTGGCCAACAGAGCCACAGCCACGCACGCATGGGGAAGCAGTGGTGCCCGCGCAGGCGCCAACCTACTCAAGTTCTGTGTTTTCATGTCAAAATCCAGGTCTCTGGCTTCTTTGCAAGATCACCTATCTGCCCAGCAACATCTGGCTGGCATCCTGCTGGGTCACCACTGTACCCTCGCAGTACTTCTCTCAGGGAGGGCGGGCAGGCGTCCTCAGGGCCACGGTGCCCACCTGCCTGGCCTCTGCAGGAGCTGGGGGTGCAGCATGGATTCCACTATTAAAGGGAAAACCCAGCCAGCCCCTGCTCCCGGCCTGCTGGCTTGGCCCCTTCTGCCTTCTGCGTACCTCTCTCCTCTAGCTCCACCCTCAAAATGGATCCACACCTGACTGCTGTCACCAGGCCACGCCTCTAGCCCAAGACAGGAGGCTTCTCCATTTCTCCCTTGGCTCCTTCACCATGTTCTTTTAGAGAGGCCTTTTGCACCATAAGATAGACCCTGCCACTCTGAGGTAGATGTATGGAAAGGAGACAAGGGAATACTCTTAAAATTTTTAAATTTTAAATTATACTTTCAATAAAAACTTTAGTTTCAGGACACAAGTTCCTGGAGCCTTTTTCCTTTCCAGGAAACTCACTCAAAAAACAAAATTCCTAAGCACCATAAGCCTGTGAATCGGGCCCCAGGCCCTGCTTTTCTCCTTTGAAGTGTCTTCCTCCCACAGACCCAGGCCTCCAGGAAGTGGGTGGCAGGTCACCAGGGGGGACACAGGAGGGTGGTCTGCATTCTACAGCCCACCTGACTGATGGCCTGACAGAGTGGGCATCACAGCCCAGAGTGCCCCATCTTGGTGAACCCCCCCCGAGCCCACCAAAATACCAGCTGTAGAGCAGAAGCTGCCGCGGTCCTCCCTCCTGCCCTCCTCCTTTCATCTTTTTGTCTCTCTGTCTCTTTCTCTCTGTCTCTCTCCATCTCACTGTCTGTCTCTCTCTGACTCTGTCCCTGATTCTCTCTGTCTATGATTTTGTGTCTCTTTCTCTGTCTCTGATTTTGTGTCCCTTTCTTTTTCTGTCTCTGTCTCTCTATGTCTCTGTCTCTTAATTACTCTTTTTTCGTTGCTGGGACAAATACCCAACACCCAAAATGAAGGAAGGAAAGGTTTATTTAGCTCACAGATACTGCAGGTTTCAGTCCATATTCAGCTGGCTCCAAGGCAGAGTAGCACATAGCAGAGAGCAGCAGTTCGTGGCGGCGGAACAACAACAAAGAGCAATAGCTAAAGAAAGTCTGTCTCTCTCTTGTATTACACGCAGGCTCTCTGCCCCAGGCTGGGGGAAGTACTCACACCAATAATCCCAGCAGTACTAAGACCCATAATCCTGGGCTCGGATCATACATAATCCCAGTGGATCATGAGTTAATCACAAACTCTACAAGTCCCCACCCCATGACTACATGAGGCTTTGGGGGGACAACTAGTTAGACACAAACCATAACACTGTCTTTCTCTCCCTTCCCCATGCTCCATCTTCTTGAGTGCATGCAGTAGACTTCACTCTATAGATGGCCTTGCTCATTACCCCTTTGCCAACCTCCTAAGACCCTGGCCAGTGACAACTCCATATCTTAAAAATGTGTACCAATCTTCTATCTGACCCCATGCAAACATCAGAGCCCCCCAAGGCCTTCTGAGAACACCCCTCTGCAGCTCCTGCCTTGCTCCTTGGCACCCCTCCTCACCACAGTGGGGCCTGCCATTTCTCTGACCCTGTGCCTCAGGACCTTTGCCCTTGCTGTTCTCTTCCTACAACGCTTCTCTAGATGCTTCCAGGACTTCCTCCTCACTTCACGTCTGTGACCAAATTCACCCCGCCCCTTTATAACCTGCTGATTTGAAACTGCAAATCACAGCAGCCCATGCGCTCTAACCTGAGGTTCTTGGTATTCTCAGAAGAGTTGCTTCCTCCTTTGGCCAATGGTCAGTCTCCTCAAATCTCATTGAATTCTGTGAGGGCAGGGAAAATGCTTACTGCATCTCCACAGCCTAGAACCACGCATGGCACACAGCAGGAGCCCCGTAAATACACGGCAGCACTCATCCCGGTGCTTTGAGACTTCTCTGCAGTGTGGTATGATTAATGACTTACTTTACCACTCATCTATTTTTCTTCTTTCTGATCGCCTCTTTGGACTCCTCAGTATAAAATAAAAACACAAGGTGACCTTCCCTCCTTGTGAGAAGCAAGTCAGGTTTTGAGTCTCTGAGTTTTGAGTATTTTTGTGTGGTGTTGAGGCTGAGTGCTTGGACCCGTGAAGCTGACAGTCATGGGTGGGCCTTGGAGTGAGGCCATGGAACTGGTGCAGGGCTACAGAGAGGAGCGAGTGGATTCTCAAAGGTGGGGACAAAGGGCGGGATCTGGGGCCCGAGGTGCATGGGTGGGGACGGGCGGGGCTCATTCCAGCCCCAGCGCAGCCACAGAGTGCAGAGGCCCAGGGCACAGAGGAGACGCTCCATCTGTCACTACTGCAGCTGTTCTAGTAGATTTCACCGAGCCCCCTGTACGCCGCGTGGTGGGCTCGTGTTTTCGAAATGTCAAGAGACTGAACCTTCACAGCAGCACCATGGGTAGAAACTATCGCTCTCCTCCTTTTGCAAAAGAGGAAACTGAAGTGGAGTGAGGAGGTCAGTTAGCCACACAGCCACTAAGTGACACAGCCAGGGCTTGCCCTGGGGACCTGGGTCCTGGACCCACGGACACAGCCCAGCGGACCAGACGACCTGGAGCCCTTGCCCTTGGGCTGCGTCAGCACCTCAACCTGGCCTTCACCCAGGGGCGGGCAGGAAGAGGGTGAGTGATGGAAGAATAAGGCTCCAAAATGACAGAGGTTCCGCTTCCTGCTAGAGCATGTAGGGCTACTGCCCAAGTTTTTATTTGATTTGTTTAATGGGGAGAAGGGGCTGGAATTGAACTCTGGACCTCACGCGTGCCAGGCAGGTGCTAGGCCACTTAGCTAAATCCCTGGGTCCCATCACCCAAGTTTTATTTGATTTTTTTTTAAGATACAAGCTTCCCACCATCTGTAGGAACACACCCATCTCACTGTTTCTGGCCCTCAGCCCCGCTGACATGGACTTAGTACCTGGTCCTGGTGGGACCAGGTATCAAGAGCTTGGTATCAAGAGCTCGGCCCTGCACCTGGGGCAGCAGCAAAACTCTCCTGCTGTGAAACACAAGCCCTGGGCATCATGTGTTGGGACTTCCTTCTTAGGTTGAAGTAGCCTGCCCTGATCCCACTCACAGACCTCCCTGGCTCACCTCGCCCACTGTTCCCTGACTCTGGGATCCCAGGAAGCTGTCTCTCCAGAGGGGTAGAGGGAAGCAGTCATTAAGAGCCAAGCCCTGGAAACTTTAAGCATCAGAGTTCAAAGCCCACCTCTGCCCATCACAAACTGTGTCCACTGGACAAGTTGCTGAATCACTGTGCCTCAGTGGCCTCCTGCAGAATATGGGCACAAAAGCCATCAGCTCTCCTGCAAAGGGAAGTGAGGGAATGACTGGGTCAGCGTACTCAGTGAGTAGACACCAGGCACCTCACAGGCACCAATGAGCTCAGCGATGCTTTGATTTGCTTTGGGCCTTAATCCAGTTCCAGCCAGAGCCTGGGAGAGAAGCAGGTGCAACCAAAAAAAAAAGCAAAGCTGCCACCCAGAAACACAGAAATGCTCCGCAGAGCAGCACTGACCACCTGCAGTCTGCTGTAAGGCCAGTGCTAGGTTCTGTTCCAGCAGAACAACCACCCAGGGCACACGCAAGCCACAAGGACCAAAGACGGTCATAGCCTCAGACCAGGGAGAAGAGCAAATGCCTAAGCAAACAAAATAAACCCAAGTGCTGTGAGTACAAACCACACCGCCCTTCGCAGGGCGGGACCTGGGCTTGTTGGGCTCTGAGGAGAACACCGCTGTCTCCCTCTCCTGACAGAGGGAGAGAAACCCCTCTGAGAGTGGTGCAGCTGGTGGCTGCAGAAACACAGCATGCCCTGGACTGGGTAGGTTTTCCCCACCCTGACCTCTGATGACAAAGTAGAGTGGCCAGGCACAGCAGCAGTGGCGCGGGGTGGGGGGGTGTAATCTCAGCTTCCGGGGACAGTGAGCTGGGAGAATCGTAGGTCTGGAGCCAGATGGGCAACAGAGTCAGACTCTGCTTCAAACTAAAATCCCAAGGACTGGGGATGTGACATGGTGGTAGAGAAACCAGGGCTTTCATCCCAAGTAGCTAAAAAAAAAAAAAAAAAAAAAAAACCCTGACTAGACCCTGAGTTTATGGGGTGGGAGGGACCCCTGGAAAGATGAGGAAACAAACATCAGCCCTTTCCCAGAGGTTGGAAGTCATTCCCTTTCTTGATGAGTGGGACAGAGACAAAGTTACAGAAAGTCAAAGTCACCAGATTGAGCCTAATATGGAGGTTAGGGACGGGTGTGGGAGGGGAATTAGAGATCCCACTGGGTAAGAAGGGAGGCCGGCACTGTGTGAGCGGAATGATGGTTTTTACATTTAAAAAAATTTTGAAACTGATCACACATTCAGAAAGTGCACAACATACGTGGTGAGTATTGGCAGGTGACTGAGGTGGCCACCACCCAGCAGGATGCAGGGGTTCCTGGAGGCTTCCTGTCCCCTTGCCCGAGCACAGCCTCCTTGGGTCTCGAGGCAGTGTTCTCTGGACTAGGAAGCAGCTTCCCCTCACGTCCCTGTTGTCGTGCTGTCCGTGTCTGCTCACAGAATGAACGCAGCAGGATAGCACCGCCCAGTTTCCGACTTCCGACTTCCGTCAGTAGGACTCTCCCACGCGATTCTTCCTGTCTGGCTTCTCTGCACCACAATGAGATGGAGCACAGGCGTGCTGCATCCTCTCTGTCCACTTTGGAAGCTACTCAAGTCACTTCCAGTGTGCAGGGGCTGTTCCCCATGCCACTGTGGTGGATGTCCTTGGATATGTGTCCCATGGCCACCAAGAGCACTCACCTCTCCCCCCCCCCCCGTCTCCCCCTCTCTTCCTTCCCCTCCCCCCTCTGCCTACCCCTCCCCCTCTCCCTCCATCTCCACCTCCTCTAGGCAAGCTGCTGACCATCCTCAAGGCTGGGAAGGCACCCATAGAGCCCCGGCAGCTGCAAGAGTCCTGGCAGCTCAGTCCTTGCTGACAATTTTCACTCAGGGTGAACTTCATGGTCTCTGTCTCTTGCCCTTGACCAGAAGCCTGCGGTCACCCAGGCACCACCCACATGTGGACCTCACTCCCATCTAACCAGCAGGAGGGACTCAGGGCAGCCAAGAGAAGTCATAGGCTGGCTGTTCCTCTTGCCGAAGTGCGTTGTCCCAGGCTCTGTGAGCAGCCCCCCTGCTCCTCCGTGCCCGGATGCAGAGTGCAAGCGATGCGCAGTACGTGCCTCGTGGGGCCGTCCCGACACTGCAGGAGTCAATAATGCTGCAAAGTATGTGGGATGTGCAAGTGCACGGGGGGCCCAGGGGCTACGCTATCTTGGGTCAACCCGTCGTCAGGGCCCCGTGAGGACTCTGGTGTAAGGGTACTACAAGAAGACGAAAACATCCTGGGCCCCATTAGCCTGTAGAGTTCAGCCTATCTGCAGGCACCATGTCCCTCCAGCTCTGGGACAGGCATCACCTATTTTTAGCTGGATCCCAGGTGAAGGAGTAGGCCAAGTAGAGGGGCTGGTGATATCATTACAAGTGTTTCTCTTTATTTCTTTTAATATTTATTTATTTGGTACAGGGTCTCACTATGCAGCCCAGACTCAGTGATCCTCCTAACTCAGCCTCCCCAGCACTGGGATTACGGGCATACACTACCACGCCCGGTTTTGGTGGCTGGCACAGCGTGCTTGGTGTTCTGGGGCCAGCATGGAATATGGTACCAGGGATTGAATCCTGGTCCTTGCACTTGCCAGGTGGGTGCTTGGACTGCTGAGCTATCTCCCCAGCCCACAAGTGTTTATCTTTAAAGAGCTGGCTGAAGTATTCTCCTTCCCGTAAGCTGTTCAGATAGCAGCAATGAAGGGGCGGCGTCAGGTGAGGAAGGAAAAGGGATCTGCTGGTGACAGTGCCAGTCCCCTCTTTCAGCAGAGCATGCAGATGACATGCAGCTGAGGATGCCACTGGACTTGTCGCAGGCCAGGAGTCCACGCAGCCACTGCAGAGCCTTGACGCCCATCTGGCACTGGTCTTTCAAAGATTCGTGTTCCGTCTTCTGATGATTTCAAGGAAACATTTCCAGGCTGGCCCTAGGAAAGTGCTAATTTCACTTTCAGAACAGAGAAAGCCATGCCTGTTCACTGCCACTAGGGCCCTGTGTCTGTCCAGGAAGAGACTAATGTGTTTTTCTTCTGCTCTGGAGTCTCTGTCCTCTCCCCTGGCTCTGGTGAGCCTCAGCTGGGCTGGGGTTGCTTTGGCAATCCATCCAGATGCGGGCCACAGCAGAGCCAAATCAGCCTTGAGACCCCGTAAGCCGCCGCAAGAGCTGGGCCCACGGCTCTGTGTATTTATCCTGTGTGGTCCTAAGTATGCTGCCCCCCAGGTGCACTGGTGCTCGATGCATAACAAAGGGTGTATGTGCTAAATCAAGTGGGGGAACTGTGGGGGTAGTAATATGACTTAACCCACACGCCATTAAGACTATCCTTTTAGAAGCAGCCCTCTCCCCTGCCCGGGGGGAGGGGAAGCCCCGTGCACAGTTGGAGAGGCGTTAACAAAAGCACACAGCTGTGCGGCTATTGCCCCTGGCTGGTCCCAGAACATCTTTAATGTCCACCAAGTATGCCCCACACCTGCTGGGGGTCATTCTCCTGTCCCCTTCCTTCTAGCTGAGTGACCACCTGTCTGTAGTCTCTTCTATGTTAGACTTCGTCAATACCTGGGATCATCCCAAATGTAGCCCGTGTGTCTGGATTTTTTCCATGGAATATTTTTAAGGTTTGTCCCTGCTGATGCAAGGCTCAGCCTTTGTTCCTTTTCGTGACTGTCACCCGATATGGATGGCCCACATTTGGCTCAATGTCCATCCCTTGCTGGTATGTTTAAAGGAGAACAGAAGGTAAAAGCAGAGGCAGAATTGTAGAGAGAGGAACAGAGTGAGTGAGGCAGAGACTGAGGTGAAGAGCCCTGACCTCTGCCCAACCCTGTCTCTCAGGATGTGGCCCTTCTCCTGTCTGTCTCCTGGAGTCCATGAGTCCAACAGACCCCAGTGCCAGGGCCTCATGCCGGCCCTCATGCACTATAGACAGAGAGTGTAGTGGGGCCACAATGACCCCTGAAGCAGCAGGGAGGTAGGTCACGTCCCCTCTGAGTTGCACTTGCCTCTTGGGACATATGCCACAAAAATGAGAGTCGTAAATATTTTATACCCAGGAAACCATCTGCAGAGTATAATAGTGAAAGGCTTGGTACAGTTTGTGGCATAAGGTGTTTACAGAATATGTGTTAATCACATTTGTATCAAAACAAATCTTGTTCTTCACAAAAGGGGTGTGAGGTCAGAGGAGGGAAGATAAGCCCCTCCTTATCTGTGGTTTCCCTAGCTGCAGTTTCAGTTACCCACCATCAATTGCAGTCCAAAATTATGACATGGAATTTTTTAAAAATTTTATTTTATTGAGAGACAAATATCAATGAGACAGTTTCAAAGCTGATTAATAGGACATTTTCAAGAATCAATACATTTTACATTGTTATCTTCTTAGTGGATATCAATAGTACAAGAAGCAGACAGGATATCCTGTCCAAACACTATTAGAATCAAGCGAAAGTAGCTGTATATCTATCCTAACTATTCTGTATATATAAATACAAAATGATTCTTCCTTTGTATCCCCCCCTTTTTTTTTGTTTAGTCCTGTGTGAGATGGGTGTTCTACTGGCATTTAAATACTATAGGTGCCTGAATTCAGCGAAACACTCCAACACAGTCCAGCAGTCCACAATACTAGTGGGTTATCCACAGAAGTTGTTGACTAGAGCCTTTTGCAGCTCAGCATATCAATATGGCTTTACTTTATATACCTTGTTTTTATACTTTTCTGCTGGATGGTTAAGACCAAGACAAAACAAGACCTCTGTAACAAGAAATGTAACTTTTGTATCTGATAAGGTCAATCAAGTCCCCTCAGGATTTATCCTGTAACCCTGTACCACACTTTATAGATCTTTTGTCAGTGTCAGCCACGTGGATGAGTCACGGCCATTGCTTGGCCAATTTGCTCTCTGTGGAAGCCTGTGAGAAAGTTTTCTCTCCATGTGACTCTCCTTAGGCACACTATACATCATCGATCGCATTCCTCTGTGGCTCCATGATCTCCTTGACAAGAAAATTTGGGGCACAACTGAGCTACATGATGTTACAGTACAGGTTCTCTTAATGACATGGAGATTTCCAGAAATAAAAGAAATAACTTTGAATTGCACTCAGTTCTGAGTAGTGTAATGAAATCTCTTGTAGTCCCACTCCATCCCTCCTGCGATGCGAATCGCCATGTCCAGCGTATGTATGCCCTACCCCCTCTGTAATCACTTGGGGGCCCATGTTGGTTACAGATGGTCTCAGGATTATAATCCTCATATCAAGTAATTTTTATTTTACTTAATAATGTTGTTATCAATAATTGTTCTCTTTTACTATTAGTGAATAGTGATCTTCTACTCATCTCGCCCAGGATGGGTTCTGTGACCTGGGATGAGTGAAGCTGCTGAGAGCATGCCCTGTAAATATAGATGGATGCAAGACCAGGAGAGGACACCGAGGGGAAGAGGATGGGGACGAGAGGAGAGAGGACTAAAGAGATCAGCGAGACTGGGACGGGGGTGGGGGGGCGCTGTGAGTGCTAGGCCTGCTTCTCCCAGCTACTAAGCACAGAGGTGCACACTGGAGAGGAAGAAGTGCGCGGAGAGGTGACAGAGGACAGCAGGAGCCACCGGCACCTTCCCCCACCCCCAGAGCAACCCTACCCATAATGCAATGCTGACAGTGTCACAGGGGCTCTCAGTGCTGCTCCCAACAGACCAGAGGTCAGGGCTCTCTGTCCAGGCATCCTGAGCAAAGGCTTAGTGTCCCTGGTTCCCTGTGGGAGGACAAGGAAAGGTCCTCCTCCTCTACTGTCACCTAGGGCACCAAGCGTTCTAACCTGGATCTTCAAGAAGCACCTGGGTACTTGGCAGGAGAGAGGGCTCCTTCCAGCCCACACTGATGTTTCTCTTTTGGAACAAGGGGATACGTAAGTCACTATCATTCTGCTAAGTGCCTGGCAGGATGCCACAGTGCCAGTGAGTGGTTACTGGCCACTGTGTTCGTCCTCAGGCCCACTGCCTTCCCTTCTGTTCTGCTCAGTGTCACAGAGAGTCTGATCCCGACTCCTGCTGAGGGGCCCTGGGCCAGCGCTGGCCTGCCGAAGGCACTTTCTGAGGGCTGGAAGAGAAGCCAGGACATTTCTCACCGCCTCTCTCTTTGCACCAATGGCCAATACTGGGCCTTTTTTGTGGCTCTGGCTGCCGTGGAGGGCTCTTAGGCCAACCTGGCCTGTTCCACCAGCCAGCTCTGATGAATCGCTTTCTTCTCTGGGAAAGTGCGGGTGCAGGTTAACTGTCCCTTCCCTGCAGCCAGCTGCAGTGTGGGCAAGAGAAAACAGTTAACCCATTTAAGAGCAAATATTTTGAAGGCGAACTTGTGGGAGATGGAGCCAAGCGGGTTTCCATCCCATAAAAGCAAACAGAGTTCAGTACTATCCCCACAGACCTGCCATTTAGCCACTAAATGGAAAAGTATCTGTTAATGACATTGGCATGCTGGTTACTGGAAGAAGGCCTGTTCCAAGGACTTTCCAGGACAAAGTTTCCAGTATTTTTGGTTAATATGCACGCGGTGGATCCATTACAGTGATCTGCACATGGGCTGGGGTGCAAAGCAAATGTGTGAGAGATGGTTAATTCTTAAGTCTAGGCAAGATTCATGACTCCAGCCAGAGTCCCTTATACATCTGCATCTCTGTGTGCCCTTCCCTGCCATTCTCAGAGTCCAAAAAGACAGAGTGCACAAGAAGGGGAGGTCAGAAATGCAGTTTTTATTCTACATCATTCCTCTGATCACGAATCCCGATGCCTTTGACTGATAGAATGGATGGGAATTGGCTGCTGCTTCTCTCTAGTTAGGATGACACCAGCCTAAGGAGGAGAAAGGAGGGTCTAAGCAGGAAATCCCAAAGCCTGGCCCAGATCCTGAGACACAGTCCTAGCACAGGAGTGGCTCTGGGCTTCGGGAGGCCCCCATCACCCACCTCTACCACCCCAGGTGCTGAGAAGGCAGTTGTCTGCCCATCGGGGGCAGGCTGAGCACCGCTGGAGGGCACCCGGTCTTCCCCAGCTATTGTCAGCCCTAATTCTGGTGAGGGGTAGAACTTGTCATCCCCATGTCACCTGTCTTTAGCGGAGTAGTACCAGGACAGCTGGGAGCCAGTGGTCAGTGGGAGCTCTTGTGCAAGCCAGTGAGGGGTGGCCCTGCAAGCAGGAGTGAACAGATGGACAAGTGGA
>PVKA01046498.1:0-14918 GCA_004027165.1 Ctenomys sociabilis
TTGTTGTCATTACATGAAAGACCTTAATGTTCCCATTCACTCACAGGCATGCCCAAGAGAATAGTGAATGCAAAAATTGCTTGCCTTGACTTCAGCCTGCAGAAAACAAAAATGAAGCTTGGTGTTCAGGTGGTTATCACAGACCCTGAGAAACTGGACCAAATTAGACAGAGGTATTGTTGAGATTTTTATCTTTAAAAGAAGTGTTTAATTCTCCTCCTTGGACCAACAGAGAAGTTATCAGAACCACTGATGTGAATATGTATAAGTAAGGGTGGGGCTTTGAAGGTATCAAGCCTGGGCTTTGAAGTTTGGATCCTTTTTGCCTTAGGCTCTCACAGTGAGGGGCCAGTGTCTTGTATCACCGTGCCTTCAAGTTGTTCTACTGTGTCACAGTACCCAACCTGCTTCCACTCTGTTTCCTAGATCAGTTGATTTTTGCCTCAAAATTAAATACACCTGTTTGATTTTTGTTGTCCAGACTCGCAGTCACCCAAATTAGTCTCTCAGGGAAATGTTTCTCTCTCAGGCAGAAGTATACTTATATACTCCTATGATCAAACTTGATTTCTGCCCCAATTTTCTGTAGCCTTCTGTCGCACTCAATCACTGTCTTTCTGAGTTTTTCTTTTTTTTTCCTTTTTTTCTTTGTTCTTTTTTCGAGGAACCAGGGATTGAACTCAGATCTTTGCGCTTGCCAGGCAAGCACTTATTCTACTGAGCCATCTCTCTATATATATATTTTTTAAGACAGGCTCTTACTTTGTAATTTAGGCTGCCTGCCTATATAAGAATGTTTTTTGGGCCGGGGAGATGGCTCAGTGAATAACAACTTCCCTGGCAAGCACAAGGCCTGAGTTCAATCCCCAGTTCAGCCCAAAAAAAAAAAAAAAAAAAAAAAAAAAAGAATGATTTTGTTTTTAATGTATTTGGTTGTTATAGGGTCTCACTGTATGGCTTGGACTCATAGTGGTCCTGTTGTTTTCAGCTTCCCCAGTGCTGGAGGCAGGGCTGGAGTGGCATGTGGTGCCAGGACTCGAACTGTGTTCCTTAAGCTTGCCTAAGTAGGCACTTTTGTCCTCTGAGCTATCTTGCTGGCCCCAAGAATGATTGTTCTTACATACTTCTTTACTTTGTCTTCCTGGGACTTTCATGGATTTTTGCCCTGTATGTAACTGTACTCTTTAAGTTCTCAAAGTAGGGATTGAATGATGTCCTTGTCTTTTGTAGCCCCATTCTTTCAACGTGTGATATATGTTACTAGTTCACTAGGTAGAAAAAAATAAAGGTCTACTCAATAATAGTAAGTAGTGAACTGTGTATGGCCCTATACCAGCTGTACTTCAGGAAGATCATTTGAGCCCTAGAGTCCATAACCAGTCTAAGCAACATAGTGAAACCCAATAAAAAGAAACCCAACATAAAATAATGGTAACTAGTATTGTAAAAGCACAAACCAGTAATATAGTCCTGTATTATGATCAAGACTTTAACTATATACTACAATTGATAATGTGTTCTATGTTTGAATAGACTGGCAGCACAAGAGGTTTGCCTCTCTACAGACACATCAGTGGCATGTGACCCTCATGAGAGAACAATTGCTGTCATATCACTAGGAGAGAGGGCTTTTTTCAGGTTTATTATAATTTTTCTGTCATTCTTTTAGTTTTTATTAATTTATTTTTTATTTTTTTGCAGAACTGAGGATTGAACTCAGGCCCTTGTGCTTGCCAGAGAAGCACTTATTCCACTGAGCCATCTCCCCACCCCACCCCCCTTTTTAAGACAGAACCTTGGTATATAGTTTAAGCAGGCCTTGAATATAATCTTAAATGTAATACATAACCTGAGCTGGCCTCAAACTTGCCATGATCTGCATATGCCTTAACCTCCCAAGTGTTGGGATTACGGGGATGTATACCATGTGTGTACACCATAATATCCATTATAATCTTATGATACTTTTTTTTTTGTTTTGTTTTTGGCAGAACCAGGGATTGAACTCAGGCCCTTGTGCTTGCCAGGGAAGCGCTTATTCCACTGAGCCATCTCCCCGGCCCCTTATGGTACTATTTTATTTGGTTCCCTAACTATCTGACTAAATTCTTTTTAGTTGTTGTTATACATTTCTATTTCTTTTTTTTTTTTTTCGTCCAACAAGTCATAACTTTATTAGTGATAGAAACAGTACAAATTTCAAACCAAACTGCAGTGACTTTTTTGAAACATCAAAAAAAGTCCTCCTTTCTGATGATTACATTGTTAGTTCCATAATAGCATTTGCAATATCATTACTGTTGTTCTTCAGGGCTAGGACTGCCTTTGCCCTCGACATATTTGCTTGTGACATAACCAACTCTATGTCCTTAACTTCCACACCCGTTTCATCAACCTCTTCCTCTTCACTCTCCTCTTGTACAGTTGGAGTCTGTGTATTTTCTTGGATGTTTGAGATAGCTTCACCTTGAACTTTGAATTTCTCAGCAGCTGCCAGCTGTGCTTGCTGAGATAAATCCTCAATCTTGGCTTCCCCAAAAACTAGGTATCTGAAGCTGGACTCTTATAGACATCTTTGTGATGACAAAGACGATATTCTTTTTTTTTTTTTTTTTTTTTTTTTTTTTTTTTTTTTTTTTTTTTTTTTTTTTTTTTTTTTTTTTTTGTCTTTTTTGAGTCAGGGTCTCACTATGCAGTTCAGGCTAGCCTTAAGCTCACTTTGGAGCTCAGGCTGGTCTCGAACTCACAACAATCCTCCTGCCTCAGCCTCCCGAGTGCTGGGATTACAGGCCTGCGCCACCACGCCCGACTTAAAGACTTTAAGACTTCTGAATAGTGACTCTAGTAACTCCTATAACCTGCCGAAGACCCATTTTGGACATAGCCTTCTGTGCTTTCTTTTCACTCCAACTCTGTTTTGCTTTACTGACTGGTTCTTCATTGATTTCAGCTGCTGCTGCCAGCTGGGCTTGTTGTGTGGTTGCTTGTGTGGAATCTTGCACTTCGAGCTCTGGTACTGATTCATCACTGTCAGATTCTGTTCCAGATCCTGTCTTAGCCTGGGGCTGTGGCAACTCCTGCTCTGTAGCAGGGACGGTTTCCGTGGCTTCACTGGGCATTTTGAGCAGAGAACCTGGAACCAAGATGGCAACAGAAAAGGAGCACATTTCTGTTTCCTTGACCAAAATGTCTTGTGCATGTGGCACATGGCTGAATTTTTTTTTTTTTCACATGGCTATATTTAAAAAATTGAATAATCTTATCTACTCGTGTGGCTTTATTATGTTCTACATCTCTGTTTAACATATTTTACTTATCATTTCTCTGCTATACTTTACTGCTTCCTGACAGCATTGCCTGAATAACACAGAGGCTTTAAACTTGTTTCAAAATAAATTCTGGTTTCCAAGCCTGCCCTAAACCAGTATTTTACTTCAGGAATCACGGTCCCTTCCAATTATATACCCAAGCCATAAAATTTGTCTTCTTTCCAACCTATCTAACCTCAGAAGTTATACTCTTATGTCTCTTAATTGGACTGACTCTGTCTTGAGTCATTTTGGCAGTGTGGTTCCCATATGGATACTAGATTATCCTCTTAAATAAAGGCTAGACATTAATTAGTCTTGATTAAAAATATAATTGCTGAGTTTCTGAGCTAAGTAGGCACTTGAATGTGTTCTTCATTTTGTTTTTCTGCAGTTTTAAGTTTGGACTTCTTTCATGATTTGTTGGCCTTCTAGTGGGCTGATTTATGTTTCTTTTGCTTGTCGTGTCTGTGTACCACTCTAGTAATGTTGGTCCTGGAAGTGTGGTGTGAATCCCACAATAGATCCTGGCAGTAAGGCCCCTGTGCTTCCCATTCACAGAACAGACTTAGTAGAAGCCCCAAGCTGAGGTATATTGGGGCAGGTTTAGGTTGCCTTCTTTTTCTATGCAGTTGGCACAAGACTCTGCCATTGGTCAACCCCAGGAGGCCAGGACCTGTTGTCTTTCATAATACTTATTGTTTCATTGCTTAAATATTATCATACAGGGTGGGGATATAGCTCAGTAGCATAAGCACCTGCCTGGCAAGTGCAGGATCCTGAGTTCAATCCATGTATATATGTTTTTTCATACATATTTTCATATATTGGACTATTTTAAATTCAGTTTAAATGTCTGAAGAAAGTTATAAGAGACAAAATGGGAGATCAGGCATGGTGGCACAGGCCTGTCAGCCCAGCAATCAGGAGGCTTTGGAAAGAGGATCACTGTGAATTTGAAACGAGCCTGGTCTATAAAGTGAGCTCAAGGCCAGTCATAGATGCACAGTGAGACCCTGTCTCAAACCCCCAAATAAAGAAATTCCAGTTTCTTGAAATACTTCTCTTGTAGGGAATCAGATATCACAAAGGAGAGAATTCAGAAGATTCTGGCAACTGGAGCCAATGTCATTCTAACCACTGGTGGAATTGATGACATGTGCCTGAAGTATTTTGTGGAGGCCGGTGCTATGGCAGTTAGAAGAGTCTTAAAAAGGGACCTGAAACGCATTGCTAAAGCTTCTGGAGGTACATGTGCTGCCAGGTCTTGGGTAAAATGCTTCACAGTAATATGCATGATGGTCTTAGGAGATGGCTATTGTCTGTCTGAGCCATAAACCTTATAGTGTGTGACTGGTAAACCCTAGCAGTCAGGAGGCTGAGGCAGCAGGATTGGCAGAACTTAAGGCCAATTAAACATACTCCTCTCAAAAAAAAAACCTTTTTTTTTGAAGAAATGTTTTTCAGTATAAAACATGATGATGAACGCATTGTGAGAACTAGGCATAGGAGTGCACACCTGTGATCCCAGCACTCCAGAAGCTAAGGCAGGAGGGTTGCCATGAGTTTGAGGCCAGCATGAGCTACAAAGTCAGTTTAAGGACAGCCTGAACTACATATTCAGGCAAGACCCTTCTCAAAAAACAAAACAAGATTGATGAAGAATCATTACAAGACTATCTACTGGTAGTGTACTTCTCTCAATAGCAACTGTTCTGTCAACATTGGCCAATTTGGAAGGTGAAGAAACTTTTGAAGCTATGATGTTGGGACAAGCAGAAGAAGTGGTGCAGGAGAGAATCTGTGATGATGAACTGATCTTGATCAAAAAGTAAGAGCCGCTTTGTGAATCGTAAAGCAAATGCACGTTTTGTCATCAAGGACAAATTCATTTCCTTCCCATTTATTTGCTGCTGTAGTCTGTCAGTGACACGAGCAGTTATACGCATGGGATAGAACAACGCTGGCCATCGTAAGTTGAGGTGAAGTAACTACGTCATCTCTTCTGCGTGGCCTGGACACTGTGTGTCAGTGGCCTGTAAGCGGAGTTGAACCGGGGCCAGTACAGTGAATCACTTTGTAAGAATTTTGCATTTTGCTCTTAATAGCACGAAGGCGCGGACGTCCGCATCGATTATCTTACGTGGGGCCAATGATTTCATGTGTGATGAGATGGAGCGCTCTTTACATGACGCACTCTGCGTGGTGAAGAGAGTTTTGGAGTCAAAGTCGGTGGTTCCCGGTGGGGGTGCGGTGGAAGCCGCCCTCTCCATCTACCTTGAAAACTACGCCACCAGCATGGTGAGGATGACTTCTTTCCCAGGGCCAGAAGCTAAGCTTGCACTGTCAGGGTACCTGGTCTGAGACCTTAGCTGCTGCTGTGGGATTTAGTTTGGTAGGATTTGTTTATTTTTCTTTTTATGAAGAGACACCAAACTTTCTCCTTAGGGGTCTCGGGAACAGCTCGCTATCGCAGAGTTTGCAAGATCTCTTCTTGTCATTCCCAACACACTGGCAGTGAACGCTGCCCAAGACTCCACAGATCTGGTTGCAAAGTTAAGGGCTTTTCATAATGAGGCCCAAGTTAACCCGGAACGTAAAAATCTAAAATGGTAAGCATATAAGTTATCTTTTTTTTTTTTTTTTTTCTTTTTCCCCTGGTGTCACCTACTTACTGTATCATGATAAATCTTACTTCTTTAATCCCTTTCCATTTATTTGGAACATGGTACTTGCAATGATAGCGGTTAACTTAAGGGTCAGAAAATGTCAGCCACAAGAGACCTAAACATTACAAGAAGTTTATTGTTCAGCCAGTCATAACTCATGCAAAGGATGGTGGCTGCTGAACTCTTGATTGCCTTGCTTCTCTAGAGTCACTTTACTTGAGGGAAAGTCTGAAGATTTAAGGATGAGCCGTGTCTTTTCAGGCTCTCCCCTAGTGCAGCGTGGCCCCATCAGGAATACATCCTAAGGAATATCTCATAAGGTCGGTTGATCCTTTTGAGCATATTACAGTGTACTTAAACCACGGTGGCTGTGATTCTCACTAGGCACAATATTTTGGCCACTATCCTGTGTTCATTTCTTTGTCTAGAATGTTGTCATATAGCATGATTATGTATTGTCAGAGTCTTAGCCTTGCCTCAGTCTCCTAAATGAGTGGGTGGTGAGGTGAGCAGCTTAAATTGAGAGAACTTCTCCAGGTGGCTTGTTTATTTGGTGTCAGATAAAGGACAGGTTTACTGAGGCAAGCTTGGGAACTGAGCAGGGTCACAGCTGTTGCTCTGGAATGGGAGGTTTCAGAAGCCCACATCCTTGGTTGCCTCAGCTTGACTTCAGAGCACTGTGCATGTGCCCTTTTCCAGCACAGCCTGAGATTCCTGTGTTCATCACCTTAACCCTCTGCAGCCTGGTCTCCAGCAATATATTAAGTGATCCTTGGACTTGGGGTTGTTTTTTATTTATTGCAGTATTGAGGATCCAACTCAGGATCTTATTCTTGCCATGCAGGCACTTAAGCCACTGAGCTATCTCCTCTGCCCTTAATTGACTTGTTTTTGAGACATGGTCTCATTGAGGCCAGCCTTAAATGCACTATTTAGCCCACTGATTATTGGTATCACCATGCTGTGTGTGGAATCAGGATTTCTTTCCTACCATGTCAGCCTTTTGGCAAGGCTCCGCCATGCACTTGTCGATCATAACTGCTGTATTAGTACATTTTTATTAGTGCATTTTTGTAGTACATACAGTTCCATCCATTGTGGGGCACTGGTTAACATACTTAACGAACCTTAATTACCTACTGTGGTCTTAAAACATTTCACAGAAACATGGAAAAGTAATGAGCTGTTTAGTCAACTTGTAAAAAGGTCAATTACCCAGATTTTTCCCTTAATTGCAGGATTGGCCTGGATTTGATCAATGGTAAGCCAAGAGACAACAAACAAGCAGGGGTGTTTGAACCAACCATAGTTAAAGTGAAGAGCTTGAAATTTGCAACAGAAGCTGCAATTACCATTCTCCGAATTGATGATCTGATTAAGTTACACCCAGAAAGGAAAGAAGATAAACGTGGAGGTTATGAAGATGCTGTTCATTCTGGAGCCCTGAATGACTGATGTGATTTCCCTTTAATTTATAGTAATTGTAAACTTAATGTCTTGTGGCTTTTGAATGATACATTAAAGTGCAACAAGTTGCCAGCTGTATTTGTGTGAACCAGGAGATGGCTTTTTTTACTTTGGTCCTCCATGTTACAGTGCTGTGCTTTATTAGTTTAAAAAGAAATAAGATTTAAGTTTATAGTAAGCATGATTACATTTTGTTGTTTCTGAGAGTCCTGCTATGTAGTTCAGGCTGGCCTCAAACTGGCAGTTGTCCTATCTCAGCTTCCCAAATTCTAGGGTTACAGGTAGGCACCACCATGCCTGGCTTTGTCGTTCCTGTTCAGCAGTTCATCCTCTGTGAACACACATTGCTATTCCCATTCCACCCCCAATGCACAGGGCCGCAACACCCCGCCTTCCTCCTATCCTCTCCAGTGTGTGCAACAGGGTTACAAGAATGCGACAGCCAGATGCTCCTAGAGGATGACCGAGAGCTATTGCCCCTCCTTCAATGTTGACCTAAGAGGGAAGACAAGATTTATTTTAGATCATTTGTCTTGTGGGCATAGGTTAAAGCTCTACATTTACTGTTTTGCTTCCTATGTTATACCAAAAAACTACACTTTCAAATTGAACTTTCCAGGCCAAGGAGATAGCTCAGTAGTAGCTAGCACAAGGTCCTGAGTTCCCCAGTGAAAAAAAAAAAAAAAAGAAACTGAAGTTTCCTCTTAACTACTTAGAACTACATTCACAGCTTTGTGATACTTATTGCTGACCACTTTCACTTGTTCTTTAATAGCACTGGGGATCAAATGAAGATCCTTGTGCATGTTGGGCAAGTTTTCAGCCTTTTTTATTTTTGAGGCAGAGCCTAGGCCTAGCAGTTACCTGTACTGGGGCCTCAGCCTCCTGAGTAGTGGGAATAATAGTCAAAGTATCACACACACCTAGTTTAAAAATTTAAAACTAAATTGACCTTTCTGAAGTGTTCAAGTTTGGTTTTGGTTTTGCCTTAGGAAGAAATAAAAACAAGCACTTTACTATTTCTTCATCCATTAACCAGTGGTCAAAAACCTGGAAAATATCTGATTTGATCCTTTTTACAACTTGAAGTTTACACTGGGAGTCAACTGGCACTATAAGGAGTACTTCCTAATCTTTACCTTGTCTGTGTTTAATCCAAGTTCTTTAGCTATTGCAACAGAGAGTGCTGCATAGGCTTCATTGATTTCAAATACATCGACATCTTCCAGAGACCAGCCTGCTTTTGCAACCTAAAAAAAAAAAAAGTAGCGTAGAATTGTGGGTAGGAGGGCTAAAGTAAAACCATTTCTGGCCAAATAAAATACTGCATGGTATGAATGGATTCTGCCTAAGAACTGGTACCCACTATGGATTGTTCCAGATGGGATCAATGAGAAACATTCTCTTAGTGACATTAATTCCATCCAAAAGTTTTAAGTGTGTGCACTCAAGTGTCCTTTAAAGAAGTTTTTTTTTTTTTAAATTTTCGGAAAGGATTTACAAGGTGTTAAGGGTCTCACTACTACATCGCCCTCTTAGAGCTGGGATTACAGGTGTGTGCTACTATACCCAGTTTCAATTGCTGTCTCAGTGTGCCCTGGGGGGGGGGGGGGTGGAATGGCAGGCCTGGGGATTTAACCCTGGTCCCTGCACCTGCTTGCAGGTGCTTTAGTCCACTGAGCTATTTGGCTGGCCCTAAAGAAGTTTTAAACTGTCCTAAAGATTGATTTGTGAGCATTCAGTGTTCAGTGATAATGTGCATGTTAGGGGATAAAGCAAAACTGGACCTGTGAAAAACTCTTCTTGTGTGCTCATTATGAAGAAAGATGGGAGAGAAAACAGCAAAGGGGAAGTTGTATTTTTAACAGATAACACTCCTGGAATGGAAGAGGTCTGAAGATGGGTTCTATGAGAATTAGTAAGAGTGCGCAGGTTAGAACACAGGATAAGCGCTCATGTACGTACAGCTTGCTTTATGGCTGGAATCGGTCCTATTCCCATAATGGAAGGCTCTACGCCTGCTTGTGCCCAGGAAACAATTTGTGCCAAAGGCGTAAGTCCACGATGATCAGCTTCTGACTTCTTCATGAGAACGACAGCTGCAGCACCATCATTTATACCTGTGAAATGTTGAGTGACTTGATTTCTACAATGTTCATTAACCAGTTCCAGGTCTTTGGCTACCTTCTTTTCTACCTAAAGACATCAGTCAAATTATTCTTGACATCTTGGCAAAACTGGTTGTCACAGTTAAACTGACTTCATAATACAGTTATAAATCTTAAGGGGGGCTGGAAGATAGCTCAGCAGTCTAAACCGCCTGCTTAGGCAAGCTCTCAGGGACAGGGGTTCGATCCCCAGCACCACATGCTGTGCCAGCCCCTCCCCCAGGGCGGGCTGAGCTGACCCCCCCCTGCAAAAAAAAAAGTCCATGATGTGTAGCGAGACACTGTAATAAATAAATAAATTTTTAAAATAAATAAATCTTAAGGGTAGTGTGAAACTGACCACAGAAAGTGGAAAAATTATAGTAGTAGGGGAGACTCAAGGAAATGGAACAAGGATGTACTAGGTATTTCTGGTATAGGAAACAAAGGTAGCTAAGCTGGAGTACACAAATTTATTGTTTCATTTACATGTCTACTTGAGATACCAAGAAACCAAATTGATTCAGTATAGATTAAGTCAGTGATCAAATAGAGAAACTGTAAGAGTCTTCTGGTAAGCCCCGGGTCACCACACCTGTAATCAGCATTTGGGAGGCTGAGGAAGGAGGGTCACTGAGTTTCTAGGTTAACCTGGGCTCCAGAGTGAGTTCAAGGCCTGGAACTACATAGTGAGCCCTTCCTTCTGCCCCCAAGAATCACTGAATTGTTCAGTGTACAGAGACACTGTGATAGACTTTACAGAAGATAGCATTCTCCCACATAACCTTCAGAAATCAAACCTGAGGCATTAGCTGCAGTGACTGTTCCTGTCCCGTCTGTGAGAAAATAAGGCTTTAGCTTGGACACAGCTTCAAGGTTACTCCCATGGCGAGGAAATTCATCTACTTTAACTTCAGTGAGACCTGGAAGGAATAAAACCAATTACCTGAGAGAAGTGCTGAGATGTCAATGTGCTGGGAATGGTGGGTTTCTCAGAATCATGAGGATTCAACGTTTGATAGAAAATGTTACTATTTATCCACTTTCATTATGTTGAAAACATGTTCAAGAATTACTGTATGTTAAAACATGAGAAAAAAATTTAAAAAAATGAGAATTGTCCTCGAGACATTTTGAATGTTTTATAAATTCATCGCCCTTCCTAAGGAAAACAGGTCCAGAGAGCTGTATGTTGAAAAGATCCAAAGGTTTGGGTCACACATACCTGTCATTGGGGAGTACATCAGGAAATCTTAAGGTCAGGTTCATATGGGTGGGTATAGCATTTACTACTGGAAAGCTGGCTGCAGCATTCTGTGTTAGATAAGGACAAGTGACCTAAAAGGTCCAGCCTCTGGAAAGATGCATATGAGATGTACACAGAACAGACAGGGAAGAATAGATGTTCACTTCTACACAGATTTATTGTACCCTCTATGGGGAAAGAGGCAGCAGTTGCCTGCTAATAGCCATGAGCCAATAGTCCAGTATCTCATGAAAACTGCTGATAATACACAGCAGCTGTGGACACTCAGGCTGTGGGTTTGTCATGTGAACTATGTCCCACCAAACACAGCATCCTCTTCCCCTCATTCAGATGTATGTATTATATATCTTTGCAACCTGAAAAACTTAAGCTAAGACTATAAACATTGCCATACATTATTCTTTTGGATGTTACTTTAACCTATAAGTAGATTGAAGTTTAAATGTCCATTTATATACCTACCTTTTCTAGATGACACAAAAACTGGTACAATCTCTTTGTCAAAATGGCCAGCTTTCTGTGCACTCTCTGTCCTGTTCTGAGACAGAACAGCAACCTTGTCTTGAGCTTCTCTACTCACTTGCCACTTTTTGGCTACATTTTCAGCTGGGAAAAAGAAAAAAACAGCTTCATGAACTAGCTCTCGGTAGGTAGTTCAAGCTGTTCACCCCGTGTATTCCCAGGTTCCACTAAAGCTTACATGGCAGTTCTTTGTAGGGGAGTCTGCATTCCTCTAAGGAAATTACTTTTGCTTTTGCAGTAGTGGACATGAAACCCAAGGCCTTGTGCATGGGAGGAAGGTGCTTTACCCCCCAAAGTATTATTTTCTTTGAGACAGGGTCTCACTTTGTAGCCTACACTCACCTCAAATTCAGAACCCTCTTGCCTCAGCTGAGTGTTGGGATTATAGGCAGTGCTGCTATGCTTGACGAAGCCCTTTATTTTTTACCCGCATTTTGAGACAGAGGGCCACTTACTTTGCCCAGACTAATTTTCAATTTGACACCTTCCTGCTGTGGTCTCATGAGTATCTGGGACTACAGCCATGCTGTAAAGTTAGGATTGTCTCTACCACTAAACTTGTTCAATAAGAACTCATACATATACCCACACAATTTATAATTTTTCATGTGCCAGCCTAAATTTATGTTGATACTTTTGAATGCAGTCTCACACCACAAACCACACTTGAGGTCTTCTTTTCTCATGTACTCTTTTTCTCCAAGCAAAAAGCCTGGGCTCCATTATCCTCAAAATATTCATTCATTTGCTCAAACTTGAAGACATGGAAGGTGGTTTGAGATTTGCCATCCCATACCTTTTTTTTTCTTTTTTCTTTTTTTGGTTATTTTGCACAGGATCTCATTATGCAGCTTGGACTCATAATGATCCTCTTGTTTTCAGCCTCCCTAGCACTAGGATTACAGGCATGAGCCACCACACCTGGACTCTGTTGCGCACCCCAGGGGTGGGGCGGACATGGCATACAGGACGGGACTGAACCCTGGTGCCCGTGCTTGCCAAAGCAAGTGCTTAGTCTGCTATCTTGGTGGCCCTGGATTAACTTTTTTTAATGAATTTAGGACAGGGTCTATAGGGTGTACAGGGTTTCACTACATAGATCGGACTCAGCGATTCTATTGTCTTCAGCCTCCCAAGTGCTGGGATTATAGGTATGTGCCACCAAGCGCAGTCTCAATCCCATCTCAGTGTGCCCTAGGGCAGGGCCAGTCCAGCACACTGGGGATTGACTCCCGGCTGCTGTGCTCTGCTGAAGCAGGCACTTTAGTTTGCTGAGTTGTTTGCCTGGCCCAGTGGATTAAATGGTTAAAACCTATCATCTTAGGGGCCAGGGATATAGCTCAGTAGAATAAATGCTTGCCTGGCAAGCACAGGGTCCTGAGTTCAATCCCCGGTACCACACACACAAAAAAAAACCTGCCATCTTAGTTATCCACTCTCTTAGTTGTCCACTCTCTGGCATTCATCTTCTTGGCCTGTCTGGCAATTGATCACTTTGGACTGATATCTGACTTCTGCCAGGCTTGTGAGACAGACTTAAAGTGGTCACTGTGAGGGCCCATGAGGATAGTCGGTTAGCTGCTTGTCTTCTTTTTGAGACAGAGTCTTAAAATGCAGTTTAGGCTAGCCTTGGACTCCCTATGTAGCCTGTTATGGTTTGTGTACAGGTGTCACCCCAAAGCCTCACACAGTCATTGGGTAGCTTCTGGAGTTTGTGATTGATTATTGTGGGTATGGATGCTGCACCTGCCAAGGGCAGATAATTTGCATTTCAATGTAAGGTCGGAAGAGAAGTTAGCTGCTTGAGCTGCTACGACCTCTCCTGCTCTTGTTCTTTACCACCGCCATGAAAGGTTGCTTTCTGCTATGTGCTGCTCTGCCTTGGACCTAACTGAATATGGACTGAAACCTCCAGTAACTGTGAGCAAAATAAACCTTTCCTTCCTTCGAGTGTCAGGTATTTGTCCCAGCAACAAGAGAAGAGTAACTAAGACATAGCCCATGCTGGCCTGGCCTCAAACTCACAATTCTGCCTCAAGTACTAGGATTACAGGTATGCACCACCATGCCTGGAGTTCAAGATCCAACAACCAAAGCCCTGTTCTGAACAATAACATCTATACCTGGGATGACTTTCTGATATGAGGCCTGAAGAGATACAGGCCACCAAGGCAACCTCCATGAAGTACCTGAATCCCATGTGCTTCCCAGGACCCCTTGGGCACCATTCCCAGCCTCAGCTTCCTGACCAAATGAGAAATTAAGCTGCATGGCCTGCAACAGCGAGACTCAACGATATTACACGGTCTTTCCCAACTTTTTGGGGTTATATCTGCAGCTATGTCTGCCTTACCGGTCATGCCCATATGATAGTTGTGAAATGCATCTGTAAGGCCATCACAAAGTATACTGTCCCGTAACGGCATCTCACCAATCTTCATTCCCGTTCTCAAGTGAACCAAGTGAGGAGCCTAGAAATAGGAATAAAAATGAATTTAGGCTCGGCTGTCATCAGTCTTCCCCTTGGTATCCTACTAAGAACGATCTAATATTTCCACGGCTTAGTCCCCCTTGTAGACCTTCCTCACTAGGACCTAAAGGCCCCTGAGACTAGTGGACAATCCCACCTTGCCTACTCTTGGAACCCATCACTCGCTTATCTCCCCATTTCCATATCTCTTTCAATCTTATCTGTTCTGTGTCTTATGGTGATACCCCAGTTGCCAAGCAGCTTGAAGCTTGCACTTTCAACTACTGAAATAGCAAAGTCTGAAAAAATATGCTTGGTGTTTATGACTTTGCTTGATAGTTGGATCCAAAAATCCCACTTTTTTTTTTTATTCAGGGTCTCACTACACAGCTCGAACTCGAAGTGATCTTTCTGTTTTTCAGCCTCCCCAGTGTTGGGATTACAGGCATATAATACCACCACACCTGGACTCCATTGCTACCTCAGCATACCTGGGGACAGGGCTGGCACAGCATGTGGTACCAGGGATCAAACCCTGGTCCCTGCTCTTGCCTGAGCAGGTGCTTAGTCTGCTGAGTGATCTCATGGTGAGAGTGAGTCACATGCGGCACATTGCTGCAGATACAGACAGGTGAGTCTAAGTGCCACTCCCGCACAGATGAATTTTTGATGAGAAAAGGTGAAAAAAGACCAAGAAAAAAGATGCCAGAGAATGTACTGCCAGGGAGCTGGGGAGATAGCTCGGTAGTCTAAGTGCCTGCCTGGCAAGTGTAAGGATGTGGTAGCATGCTGTGCTGGCCAGCAAAACCAGGCATAGTGGAACATGCCTATGATCCCACTGCTGGAGAGGATGACATAGGAGGATCACTGAGTCCAAGCTGTGTAGCGAGACCCTGTACCAAATACATAAATAAATGATTTTTTAAAAAATGTACTGCCAGTAGTCATTATGGAAGGAGACTCTCCCTCAATTTCTCTCCAGCTTCCAGTGCCAGGAAGCCACCAAGTCAAGGCAAAATACCTGTACAATTTTTTTTTTTTCAGAACCAGAGATTGAACTCAGGCACT
>PVKA01046499.1:0-14897 GCA_004027165.1 Ctenomys sociabilis
TTTTTTTTTTTTTTTTTTTTTTTTTTTTTTTTTTTTTTTTTTTTTTGTCTTTTTTGAGACAGGGTCTCGCTATGCAGTTCAGGCTGGCTTTAAGCTCACTTTGTAGCTCAGGCTGGTCTCGAACTCACAACAATCCTCCTGCCTCAGCCTCCCGAGTGCTGGGATTACAAGCATGCGCCACCACGCCCGGCTTTCTTTTGTAATTGTGTAAAAAGTGAGGAAAAAAAAACATAAAAAGCAGAATTTTAATGTGGAAACATTTTTGCTATAATCATTAGTTTTAGAGGCATTGTTAGTTTAGTGTGTGCAGAGTCCATTTCCCACAGCTTTCCTCAAGTATCTTCTATTTTTATCATGAATTCCCTTTTAATCAACTGTAGGTTATTAAAAATAAATTCCTACAACTTACTGGAAAAGAAAAAGCATTTGAGACTTACCCACATGCTTGGTCTTGGCAGGAACTGGCGAGAAAATAGAATAGGAATCAACAAATTTGAAGTGATTAAAGGAATTGAGATGTGTTATGTACATTTACCAATTTCCCACAATTAATGTACAGCAACATGTACTAATAAAAAGAACAAACAAGAAAGCTGATGGTGATTCTTAGAGTACATATGACACACCTATTTTTGCAAAAAATAAATTTAGGGAAAAAGAGACACTCACCTGCTTACCAATTCCTTTGTATCAACCAGTTTCTAAGGAAAACAAACACAACAACAACAATTTAAGATCAGATATGAAACAGTAAATAAAATTTACTTCATAGGGCCATAATAATAAGTTGAGTTGTAAATGGCTATGGTCGACAACTTCTTCAGATAACTCACTATTGTTGTGGAATGCTGGACTGTGTTGGATTGTGTCATCAAGTTCAGGCACCTAAATTAGTTGAACAATAGAGTGCCCATCTTTGACAGGTGTAGACAAAGAAAGGGGTATAGAAAGGAAGAATCATGATGTGTGTGTATAGACAGTACAGTTGGGATAGATAACGCTGTGCTTCTACATAATTCTATGAGAAGCAAGATTTGCACCAATGGTGGTTGGACAGGATATTATGTCGGCTTCTAGTACTATGGACACCACTGGGAAAATAACAAGGTAGAAAGTATTAATTATTGAATCTTTGATGTAATTCAGGTATAAAAAATAAGATACATAAGCAGCTACACTCTCTTAATTTACTGAGAAGAGACATATGGTATAATAATGTCTGTAAGTATAATATCATGTATGCACCTTTTATGATACCAAAACATTATGAAAACAGTTTGCAATGTATTAATTTATCAAATCCATCTTGTCAAGGTATCTTAAAACTGTCTCATTGATATTTGTACTTCAATAAAATAAAAATTAAAATAATAATAATAAACACTATGTACTACAAAAAAAAAACTTACTTCATAGAGTACAATGGGGCACTAACAGAATGTATGTTACTATTCTTTATGTTAGGCAAATGACAAAAACAAGTATAGATGATACCATGTTTGTTTTGTGATATGGAAATATCCTGACATTCAGTCTGTATTTATGTATCCCAAAGCTATGCTCCTTTTTAATGGGTAGAGATTAACAGATTTTACTTAATAATAATTCCCAAAAAAAACTCTACAAGTAAGAGATGATAGAGTTTTACATTTACTTGTCATGGATTTAGAATTTCATGAGGTAAAAATTTAAAATCTTGTCCTACAACTACATGAACATGTAGATAGTACAACTGATGAACCCAATTCTTTATTATTTATTTTCTTTATTTTATTGAAGAACAAATAGCAATGAGATAGTTTCAAATCAAATTAGCAGAACAAATTCAATAATTAATACATTGTATATTGTTTTCATAGTGTTTTTTTGTTGTACAAGGCACATTCTTGATATTCTACTTACAAACACCATTAGAGCAGATGTCTCTAATCAATGAATTAAGAGAATGTACCTATATACTTATCTTATTTTTTAAAGCTGAATTATAGCTCAGTTTCAATAATTAATACTTTCGGTCTTGTTATCTTCCTAGTGGTTGTCCACAGTACAAGAAGCTGACAGAATATCCTGTCCAAACACTATTAGTGCAAATCTTGTTTTTCGTAGAATTATGCAAGAGTACTGCATATTTATCCTAACTGTGCTGTTTATACAAACACAGAATGGTTCTTCCTTTGCATCCCCTTTTTTTAGTCTAGAAAACTATGGGACACTTCAAGAATTTGCGTGTCATCCTCGCGCAGGGGCCGTGCTAATCTCCTCTGTATCATTCCAATTTTAGTATATGTGCTGCTGAAGCGATCACTAACTCACTTCTTTAGAATTTAGAGCAAAAAAGCCATCATCAGCAATTAGATTTTCCTCTAGGGCATTCCAAAGCAAACTGTCCCCAAGTTTCTGCAAAATTACTAGTTTTAATTTGAAACAAATATGATGAAAAGAACACTAATTTACGATTAAAAAATTTAGTTCTAAATCCTACTTTCCCCTCTCTAGACATATAGGCAAATCCCAGAATCATTCAGATCCCATGCACCAATTCAAAAAAATCTCAAATGATGCTAATAAATAACTCACTGTTCTTCTTACTTGTTGTGGTTTGAATGTTCAATGCCCTCCTAATGCTCATGTGTTGCAAAGCAAACGCAAGGCTTAGTTTCTGATGCAGCAATATTCTGAGGTGGGGCCTTTAGGAGATGTTTAGATCATGAGGACTCTGACCCCATCAGTGGATAGTCATGGATTCACAGCTTAACAGGTGTTGGAAGTGGGTTTTGGTTTTAAAAGTAAACTGTACATCTTGCCTTACTGACCATCTTGAACTGAACACTTTCCTCCTATACATGTTTCCACCATGATGCATTGCCCTCCTGCAAACCTAATATCACTCAGGTCAACTTACCTTAGCCAGAGCCCTCTGAAACCATGAGCAAAGATAAAGTCCTTTAAATTGATGTCTCCCAGTTATTGTGTCATGAAAAAACTTACTAATATATTACTCTACAGTCTCTTCCTACAGAACTAATGATTCCTGTAGCTATATTTGCAACCCACACTAATGTCCTTATTCTATACCTAAATATCAAGCAATTCAAATTTCACAGACAGCTCAAATGGATACACACAAATGTCAACTTATTTTCCCTATCACTCTACAAAACTGCTTCTCTGCCTTAGTTCTTGGTCTTTGTCACCAAAGGTAGAAAGTGGGGGTCTTCCTGGGCCATTCTACTCCCACACAATCTGTCACACTCCTATGAATCTTGTTTCCTGTTTATGATTCTCATGCTCCTTTTCTCCATCTCATGGTCTGGTTAGGAACATTATGGTCTCAGGCCTAGAGCACTGAGGCAACATCACCCCTGGTTTCTGTTTCCCAGACTTCTCCTGTGTATACCTTCCTGTGGTGTGTAGAACCATAATGATGTGTAATGTTTAATGTCCTTATCTGTAAACTGGGGATAATGCATATCAGACAGCATAAATAATTTGCCACATTTGTCTTAGTAATTTATTTTTCTAATTATAAGTACGTGCATGTGATATGAAAAAGGAAAAATGAGTAGGTAACTTGTCTATATGCACGCTTCACTAAAAGTAAATTAATGTCTAAGACAAGAAGCTTAAACAAATCATTAATTGCAAAAATTCAAATATATTTGTTTCACTAAACATTTATTCAATGGAACTGTATCTTCTATCTCAATTAGAATCATTGACATCCAGTCTGAATTAATATGTAAATTAGTTTTGTAAAAAAAAATGCCTGGCTCACAGATCTATATTTATAGTCTAAAAATATTTGATGAATCCAAATATCTACATTTATGAACAAGTCTGAGGCTGTGATCTGGATTAACAATGCTTATTACAAAACCAAAGGTAGAAATTAAAGACTAACATGTATACCAAGGGCAGCTCACTTTAGTGGTGTATAAGTGCTCCTTCAATAATACAACAGTTCTTTCCCTCCGTGTGACACTTACCTTCATGATTAAGCTTCTGTGTTCCACAGACTGACTAAAATTTGTGCCCATTTCAAATACACTTGTGATTCCATTCTCACACAAATTCATCCAGTAACGATATTCCTTGTTCCCAGGTAGTCGATCCCAAAAAGTCCTGAAAGCTTCCCAGACAGCTTCCTGGCACACTAGAAAATGCAGAGGTGTTTTTATAAAATGTTACCATGCTCTAAGGTTCACATGATGATCATGGAGAGATTCATTCAGACTTCTCTCAGTCACTCCAGGCCATAGTGCCCTTTCACGAGGGAGGACACGAAAATGATTAAAAGATTTCAGCTAAAAGCTTTTCTCTATATCCAGCTTAAATATTTCAGTTCTCAAGAGAATTTGTCTCCCTTTCCTTTTCCCTTTCCAAAGAATTCAGATCACCTCTTAATAAGCTAGAGTTTTGTTACCAATCTACCTTTTAATCCATGTCTATGCATTATAAATGTGGACTTGATAATGAATACTCACTACTTAATGAAGTGCTTCCCTATCTCACCAGCCCAGACACCAAATACATATATTTAGTAAAGGGTCTCACTACACAGCTCAGACTCATAGTGATCCCTCCTGTTTCAGCCTCCCCAGCAGTGGGATTACAGGTGTGCATCACCATGCCTGTCTCAGAGGTCGGCTCAGTGTGCTCAGGGGTTGGGTCCGTGTGGCATGTAGTTCTGGGGATTGAATCCTCATCCCTGTGCTTGCCTATGCAGGCACTTAGTCTGCTGAGCTATTTTGCCAGCCCTTGGATGCTGTAATTTTAAGTTTCTTTAATGTTTACAGATACTCCCTGATCACAGCTTCAAAAACCAGCCTCTCACCCTTTCAGGATGGCTTGGAAAAGAGATAACATGTTTTAATTATCTGAGCTAGTTTTGGACGAATGTAGTGACATAAATGCTCTGTATCTGCTCCTTTGAAAATAAATCACACATCTCTAATTTAAACAGTAGTTAGTAGGAGCTGGAAATGTAGCTCCATGGCAGAGTGCTTGCCTGTTCATTATGAGGTAGCGAGAAAGAACTGGAAAAACAAAGTATTAGAAACTCTTCAAAATTCATGAAAACTTAAAAATAAGTTTATAAAAATCAAGAACAGGATGTTCACTTGGAGTTATTATTCTCAAGATATTACATTTCAGGGCTGGAAAGATAGCTCAGTAATCTAAGCACCTGCCTGGCAAGAGCAAGAAACCAGGTTTGATCACCAGTACCACAAAAACCCGGGCACCCTGCGCCAGCCACTGAAAGTAGGAATGGTAGGGCACACCTGTAATCTCAGGGCTGGGGAGGCTGAAACAGGAGGGTCCCTACAAGTCTGGACTGCATAGTGAGATCCTGTATCAAAAGAATAAAACTTTCAAAAATAAAAAATTTATTTAAAAAAAGATACTAAGTGCTGGGGAGATGGCTCAGTGGAATAAGCGCTTCCCTGGCAAGGGCCTGAGTTCAATCCCTGGTTCCGCCAAAAAATAAAAATAAAAATAAAATAAAAAATAAAAAAATTACATTCAAATTTTTACAGCATTTCTGATTTCAGATTAGAGATATTCAACTGGATCATGTGTTCTGGTCGTTGGATGATTGATTGATGGAAGAAAATAGTCAAAACCAAAAACAATTCTTAAACTTTATCAGGGTGAAATATATGAATATTAAATTGTTCAATCAGTTGATTTTCCATGGTTAGCTCAAACCTTTGGTTACAAATTTAATTTCCCTTTCTATAAACCAACAGCTACTTTGCTATACTTATTATTATATTTTTTATGAATTTAGGATAGGGTGCACAGGGTCTCACTATGTAGATTTGACTCATAGTGATTCTCCTGTTTACAGCCCACTAAATGCGGGGATTACAGGTGCATGCCACCATTCCCAGTCTCAGTCGCTGTCTCAGCACACCCCAAGGGCGGAGCCGGCATGGTAGGCTGGGGATTGAACCCTGGCCGCTGCACTCTGCTGAAGCAGGCACTTTAGTCCACTGAGCTGTCTGGCCAGCCCATTTTTGCTATTTAAAATGCTTGAGTAATCCAGCATAAGGAAGACTCAGCAGGTGCAGAGACAGAGCTGACTCACTTAGAGATCCGAGTTCTTCCTTTCTCCCTAAGACTTCCACACAAAGTCAATTAAATAGTAAAAGAAATTACAAAAATAAAAGTCCATGCTGATAAAAAACAACACTAATACCTATAAAATATCACAAACAGAAATGAAACAATTCAGAGAAAGTATAAATGTTTTTGTTTTTTGGAGGAACCAGAGATTTAACTCAGGCCCTTATGCTTAACCAGGGAAGCATTTATTCTAAGCTATCTCCTCAGCCCCAGCTATCTTCCTGGCCCCTAAAAACATAAAATAATTACATATCCAAAGAGAAAGAACAAATAAATCTAAGCCCTTTCTTCAAACAATAAACATAAGTTAGCTATTGTTATTCATGTAAATAAAATATGTATATTACATTTCTATATAACATATATCATATATGGTCAACTGATTTTGAGCAAAGGGGTTAAAAACAGGTGGAGATCGAAAAGTGTTTTCAACAAATAGTGCTGAGATAACTAGATACCACATGAAAAGCATGAAAGCTGGACCTTTATCTCACATCATATACTGAAATGATCAAATATTTAAATATATAACTCAAAAATATAAAAACATTGGGCTGGGGACATAGCTTGGCAGTCTAAGTGCCTGCTTGACTTGAGTCCCATCACTGACACCGCATGCCAAGCTGGCCCCAGGTGTGTAGTGCTGGCCATTAAAACCCGGTGTAATGGTGCATCCCTTTAATCCTAGGGCGGGGAAAGCTGAGACAGGAGGATCACATTGAGCCTGAACTGCAAATAAATAAAAGATTTTTTTAAAGGTCTTATAAAACTCTTAAAGGAAAAGACAGAAATAAATCTTTGTGACCTCATGTTTGGCAGTGGATTCTTACTTAAAAAGTGAAAAATACACACATGCAAAAAATATGTAATTGGGTTTCATCAAATTAAAAATGTTTTGTGTGATAAAATCATAAAGAAAGTAAAAAGACAGGACCTGGTACTGTAGCATGGGGCCCTATGTTCAATTCCCAGCCCTGTCAAACAAACAACAAAGAAACCAAAGAAGAAAGTCAATCTGTCGGAAGAGAGAAAATAACCGCCAGACGTGGTGAGTCATGCCTATAATTCCAGCACTCAGGAGGCTAAGGCAGGATTAAAACAAGGTTGGGTGCAGCCAGACTACTCAATGACTTCACAGTCAACCTGACCTGTAGCACAAGATTCCATCTCAAAAAGAAAAATGGTTGAGGAGAAGAGACATGCTCAAACTATTTTATCTGGTAAGAAATTTATGCCCAAAATGAGAAGAACTCATGCAACTCAAAAATAAGGCAATCCAATTTTTAAAATGGGATAAGACTCCAAACAGACATATTTTTCAAAATAAGCTAGAATAACCAATAAGTGTATGAAATTATGTTCAATGTTATTAATCAGTAGAGAAATGGAAATAAAAAATCACAGCAACATTCAACTTTACACCCACAAGAATATTTATAAACAGTCCTGGCAAGGACACAGAGTAATCAAAACATTTACACACTGTTGTTGAAAGTATAAAATAATGCTGGCATTTTGTAAAACAAACTAGCAGTTCCTCATTTGGAAAACTATGCTTACCATATGATGCAGAAATCCTACGCCTCATAAAAATGAAAAGGACCCAAATACCGGTTAATTAGCAAATGAGTAAACTAACTGTAGTAAATCCAAACCAAAGCATATTACTGGGTCACAGAAAGGAGTAGTGACAGATCCACCACATGGATGAACATTGAAAACAATATATTGATAAAGAGAAAACAGTCAGCAAAGATAACATATTATATGATCTCACTTCTTACAACATATCCAGAAACAGGTAATTCTATTGAATCAGAAAGGAGACACAGATTACATAAACATACTGAACAAGAGAAGGAACAAAGGATAATAGCTAAAATGTTTTGAGTTTTTTTTTTTAAAGTAATAAGTGTTCTTCAATTGCCTTGTGCTGATTTCACATTTTGGTGAATATCCCAAAGAACCATCGCATTATGTACTTTAACTTTGTGAATTATATCATTTATGAATCCATATACCTCAATGAGTCCATTTTAAAAATGCAATTCTTTCTAGAAAAAAATAAGACATCCTCAATTTAGCCAATGGCTTTTCACTAGGGAACTTTCTTACAAGAAACTATAAATAATTAACTTGGAATAATAGAATTTAAAGGAGATTTTTTAGAAAGATGGCTAAGTGGTGAGCAGCAGAGAAAGAGCTTCTCTAAGATTCCACTGTTCAGATACTGGAATACAGGAAAAAAAATTGTGGAAAAGAAGGAGAGAAGTGGGTCCCCAGGATCCAGGAAGGATCTGAAGTGAGATTAAAGCCCATGGGAAGAGCAAAGAGAGAAATTTCAAGGAGGAAGAAGGAGGCAGGCCCTGCTTTTTCCCTGAACCTGGTCTTACTATGTGGAAGGGGCCACTTGAACCTACAGATACCCAGTGACTGCTGGTAACCACAAAGGCCTCCACAGAGGAGTACACCAGTGGAGCATGCAGCAGACTGAAACAGACAGCAGTGGTTGGTGAGTTGTCCCTATTGGGACACCCTGGAAGAGAGGGTAATTGGCCCAAAGCCATCTTGGATAGAGGCCAACTGAGCTCTGAATTCAGAGTAGCTGCTGGCTCCAACTAGTGGCTCCCAGCTGAACAAGACCAGTGAGGAACCATGAACAGCTGCTAGCTAGGTGGGTCTAGTTCCAGCCTCCCCTCCGCAGCCAGCCTGATTATTCACTACCCTACAATGGAGCTAATGCTGGCTTGCTGAGATTGGCTGATGGAGAGCTGGACTCTTATCTACCTACATTATCTACTAGTGGCAGCAGAGGTACACCTTGAAGTGTTTGCTTTTTTTTTTTTTTTTAATTTTAGGGAAGGATCTACAGGGTGTTCAGGGTCTCACTACTAGATCAGACTCATATTGATCTGCCTGTTCACAGCCTCCCATGAGCTGGGATTACAGGCGAGTGTCAACATGCCCAATCTCAATTGCCCTCTCAGTGCTCTCCAGGGGTGGGGCTGGCATGGCAGGCCAGGGGATTGAACCCCTGGCCCATGTTCCTGCTTGCAGACACTTTTAATCCATTGAGCTATTTGACCAGCCTTGTTTTGCCTTTTTTATTGTATTTTCTTTATTTTTATTGCATTTTCTTTTTATTGCTTGTTTTCTGCTCTTTCTCCACTGTTTATTCTTCTTAATGTTATGAGTGTGAACGTGTTTTCTAGGTTTTTGTTGTTTTCCTTGTTCTTGTTTTAATTTCTCCCTTCTCTTTCCCTCCTATCTTTTGCACCAGTTTTCCAAAGTTTGCATCATCCTCCTTTGTCCCCTAGCCTTGCTTCTAATCTTTTTCTTTTCTTCTATTTTTCCCCTAATCCCTTTTAAATTTTCTTCCCTCAAGATACAATTGCCACATTAAAGGCTTATTTACCGGGCATGGTGGCGCAGGCCTGTAATCCCAGCACTCAGGAGGCTGAGACAGGAGGATTGTTGTGAGTTGAGATCAGCCTGACCTACAAAGTGAGCTTAAAGCCAGCCTGAACTGCATGGTGAGACCCTGTCTCAAAAGACAAAAAAATAAATAAATAAAAATAAAGGCTTATTTATTGAGTACATTTTTCTGCTTTGTTTTCGATTTTTGTTACATAACTACAAATCTAGTTTGTGCAGGTGAAGGTAGCAAATGAATGACCTTGTTTGTCATTTTCTAAGCTATGTTTGATGCTATTGATATTGTTGATGGTGCTACTTTAGACAAATGAAATAATTGCTCTAACTAGTTACTCTTCCTGGTATACCAAGACTGATATTGCCCAAGTATTGTAAAAAATACTATAGGCCAATGTCAAAGAACCAGGGGCTAGGCCAAAAGGCAGCAACTTCTCAGCCCCCACAAACAAATTGAAGAGGTAGGATTTGCAACAGCCCAAAACCCAAAATCCAGCTACACATAGAAGAAACCTCTGAGAAGTAGTTATTTCCTAAAAGTTCTAAATATTATCAATGAAGTTACTCACCATAGCCAATTTATAGACATCAAACCATGAATTAAACAAAAAAATATATATACAAAATGAGAAGACGCTTACATAAAATGCAACCCGATATCCAGCTCACTAAAGACAAACCCAGGGGGCAATGTGAAACAATATGAAAGACACCCACCTGGACTCACTGAAGTGGTAAGAACAAAGCAAATGAATCAAATCAGAAATAATTTTTATACTAATAGTGTTTGGACAGGATATCATGTCTGTATCTTGTACTATGAATAACTACTACAAAGACAACAATATACAATGTATTAATTATTGTGACTATCCTACTAATTGGTTTTGAAACTGTCTCATTGCTATTTCTTTCTCAATAACATTAATTTTAAAAAATAAATAATTTTTAGATAATTACAAAGATGGCAACCATAATGAAATTCATGCTTAGAGACCCTACAGCAGATACAGATTTTTTTTAAAAATGAGTTTAAGGGCCAGCTAATAGTTCAGCAGATTAAAGCACCTGCTTAGGCAGAGGTAGGGATCAGAGGTTCTATCTCTAGAGTCGGTGCCAGCCCCACCCCCAAGGCATGCTGAGACTGTGATTGAGACTGGGCATGGTGGCTTATGCCTATAATCCCAGTGCTTGAGAAGCTGAAAATGGGAAGAAATAAAATCCAGAGAACAGATTCAGATATCCAGATGATTAAAAATACAATTGAAAGTATATGCATCAGAGTGAGCCAATGTCAGAGCACAATCTCAGATACAGGAAACAGGATTATGAAACGATCATGAAACGAAAGATTTCTTAAAAGCAGCAAGGGATTGTGAGGAATCAATCCAGCAGCTGCTAGAAGATGAAGAAAAAGAAAAAATAAGATTGATAGGAATCAATGAAAAAGCAGGAGATAGTGCAAATAATATAAAAAACCTGTTCACAGCTGTCATGGCAGAAAAGTTCCCTGTCAGGGAAAAAGAATTGCAGCGTGAGGCACAGAGAACTCTAGCCATCATTGAAAAAAAATGTACCGCAAGCATGTAATAGTCAAGATTCCAGAAATTCAACACAAGAGTGCAATCTTAAAAGCTGTTAGAGAAAAGAAACAAATGACCTATGAAAGAGATTCCTTCAGAATCATGCAAGGCTGCCCCACACAAAATCAAGTTAAGGAGAGCTTTGAGTAAAATATGTCAAATCCTGAAAGAAAAAATCCTGCAACCCAGATTAATGTACCCAGAAAACTTATCTTTCAAAATTGATGGAGAAGTAAGACACTTCACGATACAAAACACCTAAAGAAATTCATGACCATTAAACCAGCACTCCAAAATGTTCTGAAGGACATTCTAGAAAGAAATAACAAAGATTACAGCTCCATATACCCCCAATAAAATGAGTCCACCAGGCAAAATAAACAATTATACAGAGGGGGAAAAGGGACCTAACAGGAAATAACATGACAAAGTCAGTACATATCAGTTATAACCATCAATGTTAATGATCTCAATTCTACAATTAAAAGAAATAGACTGGAAGAATATATCAAGAATTTAAAATAGTTACAAGTTGTTAAAGAAATGTGTGGGAGGACAGTCTGGAATTTTTCAGGAGGCACAGAAAGGAGAACCTAAATAGGACCCTTCAGGCAGTAGAATATAAACATCAATATAAATATAGTTGGAAATCTTCATACCCCACTACCACAAATACACTGGTACCTAGTTCACAAAAGCTTTTGTTTGTGAGCAATTTACTTCGCAAACAGAAGCATTCATCAAAAGTGTATTTTTGTTTACAAACTCTACATCAGGTGATGGACATACCATGGCCATCTTTCCATGAGCATGAACATGACCATTTTTCTAGAATCATGAAATAAATTAGGTTCACGAATCAAGTTATCACTGTAGAATAGACAAAAAAATTCAAAAAATATAGCAGAAGTGAACCAACCCCTTGAAAAAGTGTCATTCAACAACAGAATACACATTCTTCACAGCAGCACACAAAACTATCTCCAAAGGAGACCAAATGCTAGACCATAAAGCATGCTTACGGCCGGGGAGATAGCTCAGTAGAATAAGTGCTTGCCTGGCAAGCACAAGTGCCTGAGTTCAATCCCCAGTTCTTCCAAAAAGCAAAAAATGAAATGAAACAAAACAAAAAAATGCATGTAAGTTAATTAATATCAAGGTGACATAAAGCATGCTTAAACACAAAAGAATAAAAATTATTCCATCAAACTATCAGATCATTGTGCATGAGACTAAAGATTGATTTTCAATAGAAAACTTAGAACTTATATGAAAGACAGATTAAACAATACAGACTTTAATAATTAAGTCAATCTCTTTAATGAACAAAGATACAAATATTCACAAAAAGATACTGGTAGAAATGCAATAAATCATTAAAAATATGAATCATGGCCGGGCGTGGTGGCGCATGCCTATAATCCCAGCACTCGGGAGGCTGAGGCAGGAGGATTGTTGTGAGTTAGAGACCAGCCTGAGCTACAAAGTGAGCTTAAGGCCAGCCTGAACTGCATAGTGAGACCCTGTCTCAAAAAGACAAAAAAAAAAAAAAAAGAATCATGACCTAGTTGGATTCATCCCAAGGATGCAAGAATAATTCAATACACACAAATAAATAAATCTAACATATTACATAAATAGCAAGGACAAAAATCACATGAATACCCCTATATATGCTAAAAGAGCCTCTAATATTCCCTTATAATAAAAGCTGTGAAGAAAAGAGATATAGAATTACATTATTTTTATATCATAAAAGTCATTATGACAAACCTATTGTGAACACTATGTTGAACTGACCCAAAAGCTTTTTCTTTAAAGTGAAGAACAAGACAAGTATGTGCACTGTTAGCATCTCTGTTCCACATTGTATTAAAAATTTTAGGTGGAGAAATCAGGAACAATAAATAAATAAAGAGATATATAAGACTGGTCAAATAGCTCAGCAGATTAAAGCACCTCAAGCAGGTACAGGGGCAAGGGGCACCGAGGGGCTCACTCAGATGGCAATTGAGATTGGGCATGGTGGTGTGCACCTGTAATCCCAGCTCTTAGGAGGCCGTAAACAGGCAGATCACTATGAGTCTGATCTAGTAGTGAGACCATGAACACCCTGTAGACCTGTCTCTAAAAAATACAAAGAAAAAGAAATATATATAGAAAAGAAAGTAAAACTTTACTTATTTGAAGATGGCATTGTTCTTTTTTATTAATTTTATTGAGAAACACAGCAATGAGTCGTTTCAAAACCAATTAGTAGGACGGTTTCAATAATTAATACATTCCATATTGTTGTCCTCATAGTGGCTATTCATAGTACAATATGCAGATGTGATATTCTGTCCAAACATTATTAGTACAAAGATTTCTTCTCATTGAATTAAGAGAAAGTACCTGTATGTCTATCCTAACTATTTTGTATATACAGATACATTGTGGTCCTTCATTTGTGTAACCTTTTTTGTTTAGTTTTGTCAGTGATGAGTATTTCATTGCCATTTAAATATTGTAGGTGTGTAAATGCAGCAAAACAGATCCCGCCTACCACCGCCCAGCCCCTGAGACCGGGCAGAGACAGCGCGGCCCGTCTTGCTCCATCCCCCCCGCCCCCGCCCCGCCCCTGAGACCGGCCAGAGACAGCGCGGCCGACTCCGCCATCTTGCTCCATCCCGCCCGCCCCCGCTCAGACCCTGAGACCGGCCAGAGACAGCGCGGCCGACTCCGCCATCTTGCTCCATCCCGCCTATCACCGCCCAGCCCCTGGGACCAGCCAGAGACAGCGGGGCCGACTCCGCCATCTTGCTCCATCCCGCCCGCCCCCGCCCAGCCCCTGGGACCAGCCTGAGACAGTGGCTGACTCCAGCGGCCTCCTGGATCCCGCGCCAAGCTTTCCCAGCGAGAGCGAATTTACAGGACTCACCAGGCTTCCCAGATCAGTGAGAGTGTGGTGAGTCTGAGGGAGAGCCTTTGGCTTCTTCCCACGCGCGCTACACGGATCCCTGTCCCCAACCCCTCCAAGCCAGTGACTGGCCTGAAACCTCAGGTCCCACTCACCAACACCTCGCCAGAAGCCCTGACCTAAAGCCCACTGATTGAGTGGGAATTTCCCCGATTCTCTGGGCATCAAAGGTCAGTGAGTATAGAACCTCAGGCCCGTCGTGCCTGAGATACATTTCCCAGGGATTAAGCTGCCCGTCACCTCACGTGGCCCAGTGACAGCTCCAGGCACACTGTGCCAGAGAAACACTGCCAGGTGATTACTGGTCCCACCCCACAGCCCCAGACCCAGTGCAGGTCGGCCTAGAGTGAGAACTCCTAGCCTGCCACACCGGAGGGACATTTCTCAGCAATCCACGGTCCCACGCTATGGACCGAAATCCAGGACAGCCTGGCCTATAAGTGAGGGCTCCAGGAACACTGCACCAGAGGGACCTTTCGTAGCCTTCTTGATTTATGGCCTGTAGACCCGGACCCAGCACAAGCTGGCCGGCTCAGTACAGCCAACTCAGTAAATAAGATCATTCACTATTCTTTTGTGAGCCCAGAAAACCCACCAAAGCCCAGGCCCACCCACCTGGGGAACGCCCTGCCTGACACAGGAGGGCTGAACCCGGGAACCAACATAGCGGAACCAAAGGAGCTGCAGCAAAAAAAGGAACTGAACACAACAGCTAGACCCAGGATAGGCATACCTGGAAAATCTCAAACTTAATAGACTGGCACCCGAATCTCATAACAAGCTAAGGTTATAGC
>PVKA01046500.1:0-14910 GCA_004027165.1 Ctenomys sociabilis
TGTGCATGAGCACTGAAGATTGAGGTCAAATAGGGTGAACAAAGTTTATTGTTGGTATGAAATCTATTTAGTGAGGTTATCATTTCCAGCAATGGATTCTTGGCTGTATTTCTCAAGGGGTATTGTTTACTTACTGAACATATTCAATGTAGTTAAGATGGACTCAGTCATTGTGCTGGAAAAAGAAAATTTCTACTTGTCATAACATCAACATATCCAACCACACAGTCATCATCAGTCATAAACATAAAACTTTCTTTTGACATTTTATAAGTTCCTCTTATAAAATACATTGTGGTGCTCTTGATAGTTTATCTAGGATTTGGAAGGTGGCAGGAAGAAGAGAAGTTAGGGAAAATGAAGAGAGTATGTCAGTGGGAAGTGGAGAAAAGAAAAATGTTGAGTAAAAGACAAAACTAGGCTTTTTTTGAATTATTTGTATAGCAGGAGAAAAGTTAATGTTAAAAATATTGCAGTACTTGTGTAGACAGCAAAAGTTATGTATATGAATGGAAGTGAGATTGTGGGAATCTGTCTGAAACTCTTAATGAATTTGTAAGTAGTTTTATTTGGTTCTTCTAGTCCCAATTTTGTTAAGGATTACCCTGACATGTCCTTGAATGGTACTTTTGAATCTAAAGCTGTTAATTCTTGTTCTTTAATATACACATACATTATATTCATGCCACTAGATAAAAAGAGATAAAATGGAGGAAAAAAAGTATGATGATTAACAGGAAATAAAAGAATAGGGAGGAAGCAGTCATAAAACAAAAGAAGTGGGGAGCCGGGGAGATGGCTCAGTGGAATAAGTACTTCCCTGGCAAGTGCAAGGGCCTAAGTTCAATCCCCGGTTCTGCCAAAAAATAAATAAATAAATAAAAACAAAAGAAGTGACATGGGAAAATCTTGGAGAAAAAAGTTAATACATAACAATACTAGTGAAGAAACAAGAACCAGATAGAAAAAAAAAAAAAAAATCCATCAAAATAAGCCAAACCAAACGCAGAAGGAAACAGTAACTACAACAACAAAAATAGAAATAGAAATAAAAATGAAATCTTCACATAGTTGCTATAACATGAACCCAGACTGAAGATATAGCTCCCTCTGTCTACATGGGAGTCACAGTCTAATTGCAAGTAGCCAAGAAGTTTCCTTCTATGGTATAATCAATTGCTTAAACCCATAAAGACTGTTGCCCCTCTGACTAGGATTTATGGTTGCAAGATGTGCTCTAATTGTTATCCATTGCATGCCTTAGTTAAACATGGAAGAGCAGTAAATGTCACAGGTATCTCTATAACTTCATTCCAGGCTTTTCTTATCCAACATATGTCCAATAGGCCACCAGAATAAATGATATTCACTATATTTGAATGTATCTGTCTCAGCGTTGCCTGCTCTACCTGCAGAACTGAGAGATACCACCCCCAGGCTTAGCTGATACATACTTTGCTGGTGCAGGGTAGTAGGCAAACTTCATGTGGTCTCCCACCTTTCTGGTTTTAGAAAAATGATAGGAGAGTGCTCACTGTGTTCCAACTCTGCTGAGTATACCTCAGCAGACCTGGGCATCAGGGTCACAACTCCTCTACTCCACTCTGCTCTGTTTATTTGTAACTGATTGGGCTATCCCTGCCTTCTGCAGTACTCAGCTAAGAGGCGCTGGGGGATCCCACTGTAACATGAATAGTGCAATGAACGTCTCATTAACAGGGTTTCTTTACTCCCACAGTCCCACCACTTTACAGGCACTTCTAGAACAATTTGATCCACTCAGTTCTCTTGCATTTTGGCTCTTGGAATCCTCAGGTTATACATTCTTGTGCATAGTGCCAACAGTAATGTTAGAATGTGTGTGAGTTTGTACAACTAGACAGCCATCACTGAATCGCTGGCTCCCTCCCTCAGGGCAATCCTCTCCCAAGATGCTATGTACACCAAGTCTGAGGTCGATGATGAAATGCTGTGAGCAAGGAGTGATTTAGTTTCCATACACAAACTCTTAGACATGGACTGTAGTCCAGATGAACTATCTTTTTATTTATTCCCCCATGTTAGTCTATCTTTTGCCACCCCCTCCCCAGGGTATCTGTTTTTCTCCAGCACAATTCAGACATTTGCCCTTCCTGTCTCTCCCTAGGTGACTGTCTTCTCTTCTAGCCACTTTCACTTATTTCCAATAAGAAATCTGATAAAAGACTTAGCTCTGTTTCTGTAAACATGTAGGTTTTTCACTGGCTGTTTCTACCTTTGTGTTACTTGTTTTAATCTATTAGATTAGATGTACTGATACACCAAAGTAGATTTCTTTGTATTTCTTGGTCTTAAGGTTCACCAAAATTCTACTACTGTGCATTTATATTTTTCATCAAATTTGGAAAATTTTGGCTATTATTTCTTCTAATTATTCAAATATCCTTCTTATCCCTGCTCTATAATATTTAATTTAAAAAACACTAGGTAACATGAACTTCACACACATTACTGATATTCTTTCCATTCTATTCAAGTAATTATATCTATGTTTCATGTTAGATACTTTCTATTGCTTGTCTTTGAGAATAGTGATCTTCAATTTTTACTATATTAGTCACATTTAATTCATTTTTCAGCTCAGATGTATTCTACAATTTCCATTTGGTCATCATTTAATATTTGTTTTAACTATACCTGACATGTTTAATGGCTCACCACTACTTAACATATGAAATTATATATATATATATATATATATATATATATATATATACACTTATAATAATCACTTCAATATCCTTCTCTAATAACATATTTAATTGGATTTGATAGATTTTCCTTTCTTGCAGTGCATCATAATTTCCTGCTTTTTTACATACATTCTGACTTTTCATTGGATAAAAGATGCCATAAACTTTTTAAACTGCTTTTTTTGGACTCTATATTATTTTTTATTTTTATAGAGATTATTTATCTTTTTTATGAAAATTGGTTAAGGGATTGAAAAATAATGATTCTTCTGGCCATATATAAATCTTTAGTAAATCAAATTAATGCACCCTGTGTGTATCACTAATTTTTCCACACAAGTGAAGCAAAATCCCTTCTGCATACTCTCTCTGATACACAATGAATAATGAAGTTTTTCTACTTTAGCTTTTCAGAGAAGTTATATCCTTGCCCTATTTAATCCCTACCAAGTACTTTTTGAATTTTTTTTCTGGTTATTTTTAGCAGTATTCAATCATGTAGTTTTGTTTTGCTTTGCTTTTTCCTCAGTGGTCAAAGTATACCCTTTCATAGTTCCCCAGAGCTTTCTCTCTAAACAGGTCTGTATTCTTTGGTTTTCCTTCCAAGCAAGGTAGTTTTCTTAGCTTCCTCAGACTTACAGGTTAATATCATTAACTTAGACTCCATCCCCTTATGCATGCAAATATCTTTAGGCATTAAACTAGGACACCTATAGATCTCAATTTGTTTACTATCTCCAAAAGACCACAAGCTTTTTTGCCTAATATCTAAGTCTTAAAAATTGCTCTTCATGCATTTTGTCCCATTTCTTAATTGCTCCAACTAGGGTTGAGTCAATTTTCAAAACAGCAAGAATCCTAGTTTTCCTGAACTCCACTGTGGCAAGTCCCACATTATAGGAAATCACTCCATCTTGGGCATACCAGGACTATTAAAGACTATATATTTTCTTGATAGTTAGTACATTTTTATTTTTAAAACATATTCAAAAGATAATTATCTATATACAAAAATAAACAGAAATGTATTATAGTGTTTAGAATACACTTAAAGTAATATATATTCAATAAGTAATATACATGGGAAGAATATTATTTAAACATAGTGATAAGATGACTGTTTTAAAACCTAAAGCCAGTACATACAAAAAAAGATATAATCAAGAAATACACAAAATGAAGCTACAGAACATAATCAGTTCATTTAAAGAAAGATAGGAAAAGAGGTAATAGGAACAAAAAATAGATGGGGAAAAAGTAGGAAAACAATTTAAGCTAAGTGTTATTGATAGTCACATTGAATATAAAAGGCCCAGATACTGTATTATGCCAAAAGAACTAAGAATATATTATGTCTAAAAAACACATTCCAAATATTACATAAATCTCAAATAACATAGAAATTGATCTATAATAAAAGCATTAGTCAAAACTAGTTCTTAGAGAAAATTATAAGCATTATGGTTTTATATTAGAAATAAGCTATCAGATCAATTTTCTAATTTACCCTTATAAGTAGAAAGAGAGAGTGCCAAGAAAGCAGAAAGGAGGGAAAATTAAAATGAGAAAAATGCACAGCACAGCAATAAAAAAAATCCATGAAACAAAAAGCCACTCATAGGATCAGTGAAAATTGAAGGCTTTGGACAGACTAAAACAGCAAATGCAAACTATGAATATTCAAAATAAAAGAATGGGTGTTACTATAGATCATATAGACCGCCTTAATATCCTAGATGAACAAACACATTTCTTCAGCAAAAACCACACTTCCTCAAGGAAAATGAGTAAACTTCAATAACCCCATTATCTATTCTTTTAAAACTGGATTTTTAGATGAAATCTCTCTGACAAAAAACCTATGCAAGATGTCTTCTTTTATGAATTCCATCAAATACTAAAAGAAAGAAAAATATACATTCTATTCTGGAAACAAACATTTCCAGAAAATGCAAAAGGAAATATTTCAACTACTGAAATTGTTAAGAAAACTACTGATCAGTAGGCACACTGATTTTTTTTTTCTTTAGCAGAACCAGGAATTGAACTTAGGCCCTTGCACTTTCCAGGCAAAGGCTTATTCTACTGAGCTATCTCCTTAGCCCTAGCACACTGATTTAAGTACAAAAAAACCTTGAAAATATTTAGCACATGGAATCTAGCAATACAGCAAAGGGATATTTCATAAGTAAGCAAGGTTTATTTAAGAACTTCAAGTGAGGGGCCAGTGAGATAGCTCAGCAAAGTGTCTGCTATGACAGGGACAAGGACCAGGGTTTGATCCCAGCAACACATGCCATGCCAGCCCCACCCCCAGGCGTACTGAGCTGGCCACCAAGACTAGGTGGGCATGCAAAATGCTCCAGACTTCTCTCATATTTTCCCCACCCCACCTATAGAATTAGCCATTTAATCAGAGAGTCCTTGTTACATTCATTGCAGAATAGCATTTAGAAATTAAGATCTGTACATTAGATTTATTCAACAAATCAATAATTTGACCCATTTAATTTCCTTTTATCAGAGTGCCATATCATCTATGCTCTCATCAAAGATATCTAAGGATACTTTATATGTATGCACATGACCTCATTTGTACACATATATATTTATAGTTACATGCATATATGTATTAAACATGAACTAAACATGTTTCAGCTCTAATGCAGCACCAAAGGATTCACTGTATTTTTCACCCCTTGTTAAGTTTTAACTTTCTTCTCTGATTATGAGAAATCTACCTCCTATTAAATATACTTCACATATGTGTATATTCAAGTTCACCATATATAAAACTAAATTAATCTGAAACTAGGAAAAACAAATTTACCACAGAATACAGTGTACTTATTAATAGGGTTATTTTTCCTGTTTTTAACCTTTCTTTAATATAGTCAAAACAGTATTTCCAAAGTTAAAGTATTTTTTTTCTGGTGGTACTATGGATCAAACTCAGGACCCTGCACTTCCCAGGCAAGCACTTGATCCACTGAGCTATCTCCTCAGCCCCAAAGCTAAAGTATTTTTTCAGGGAGGTTGTAACATATGTAATACCGTTAGAGTCCTCTGGCACAGTTTGTATTCCATTCTTGATTCCCTCAATGTGCTGATTAACTTGTCTTGAAATCTATCCACAGTAAAGTTGATTCTTTGTAGTAAACAGTATAGATCTGTTTTGTACTTATGATGCTAGGGATCAGACCTAGGGCCTTCCACATGCTAAGCAAGTGCTTTCCCAGTGAGTTACATTCCTAGTATACAATATGGATTTTGACAAACTCATACAGAATAATTCCAAATCATCACATTTTCATTGTGATTCCCCTTAAAATCAATTCCTGTTCCTACTCTGGGCAAAGAACTGACCTCTTTTTCATCTCCACAGTTTTATATTTTCAGATTGCAATATGAATTAAATAACACAACATGTAGCATTTGAATCAAGCTTCTTCCACTAAGCAAAGTACCTTTAAAACTCATCCATGTTATTTTGTAAATCTGAAATTTGATTTGAGTTATTGCTTTTTATTATTTCATAGTTTTTGGAGCAGATATTATTATACTGTGTGGCATACTCTCTTCTTTTCTCTAGTTTTACTCTTTTACATTGTCAGAGGCTTATGTTAAATTCTGAAATACCTGTACTCTACTCTTCTATCCCAGGGTTTTCACTGATGCCAAGATATTGATCAGATATACTAATATGGCTCCAAAGTACAATGGAGTTAATACTCCATTGGGAGGGTTATTCAGCCAGGGAGGGAGAAGAGGTAGTAGATCAATGTCACAGTTTCTCAGTACCCAACTCTGAGGAGCATTCAGCATGGATCCTCATAGGTTCCCAGTGGGTAGGGAACATCAAAGCAAGCTTTGAAGGTAAGGCCAGCTGATCCCATCACAGATGCTGTACAAAGTATTCTTAAACTTACCATGAAGCTTCACTGGATATACTGGATTGCATAAAATGCTAAGAGACTACAGTGATGAGTGACAGATTATAATTTGGTTCAGTCAAACAAATTAATTTTTTTTCACATTTTTATTACCTGGACACTGGATAAAGGACCATTCATAGTTCTTTTCTTTAGGGCAGAGATTAGTGTCAAGGATCATCTCATTGCGTATTCCAGCAAGTTTCATTGGTCCTCGTGAAGACCCTTCAATGCAGTGTCCCCTTCCTGTATTACTAGGATCATTGCACCAACCACATCCAGGCTGCTCCAAACATTGTCCACAGGTTCTCAATCCAGAACAATTCTGAGCTGCGTAATATAAACATTTACAATGTTACATAACTTTATATTCAACCAGAATTGTTTACTAAAAATAAATGATTACAGAAAAATCAATAACAGCCAAATATATTACTAACAGCTGATGGAAATATTTCTGCATTAATACCTAACCAATACACTTAAAGTATATAGAAGAAGAGATAAATTTACATGGGACTTTTCTTTAAAAAGGAAGGGTAGAAATCATGACATGGAGAAAAATGAAGCCACTGCTTACAGATTCCCTAAGACCTTCCAGGGATAATATTTTGGGGGAGATGTCCCAGGGGACTACAGAACAGATATTCTATTGACTGTAATACTGAACTGTTTACCATTCTTGTACATAGAGAAGGTCTTTAATGAAAAACTATTTTCTGCCTGTGGATATCCAATGTAACTGACAGAGGCCCATTTCTTGAGCTTCTTGTGAGTACTGCTCTTCCTAAGGGTCCAAGATACTAGTATTTCACTATCATGTGATAGATAAACATAATTTTACCCTAAGAATACTCCTGTTCTCCTTCAATCAGAGAACCTGATGTATATACTCTTCCTAACTCTCAAAGGTAAAGAATATAATTCTAACTTACTGAAGCTCAACTTTTTCTTTTTTGGACTGAGATAGAACATAAGAAACAAATCATAGCCTATGAAAGCTGTGAGATCATTAAAGGATAAAGCAATATTACAATCTCATATCATATTCATATTTATTGCTAAGTATTGCTTTTAATTTTTAATTATATGGGGCTAAGATTCTCCATAATGTTCTTTGCTACACATGGCACATTGTGTTTGGGGAACTGTCTATTCATATAAAACAGATATATAAAGCCCTGTGAATGGTGTCTTCTGGTCACACAGGACATCTCCAGAGGAGGGAAAATGGTAGGTATCTGGCAAATTCAATTTCATTGTTGTAATGTTAATAACTCAGCTGCCACTCCATATTTAATATTACTGGAAGCAATAATGTTCTTCCTATTACTGCAAGTAAGATTGGCAGTAGTTTCTTAGTGAACATCAGCAAGTCAATATATTACACTATTCAAGATAGCATAATATTAAAGAATCCATCAATGATAATATTATTTGTTATGAATTCTTTGAATGCTGATAGCTGAGTGATGAGATATAAGATAATATCCTTGTGCTATTATTAACTTAATAAAGCTTCATATTATGAGTTATCAAACACTAATAGGTAACTCTAACCTTGTACACACAATTCATTGACACCAAGAGTCTTCCTTTAGAAATTTAAATATTTCCTAATAACAAAATGGTAAATGATGCTTCATTTAAAAGATACTTAAGGGACTAAAATATCTTTAGCTCAGCAGACTAAAATGCCTGCTTAGGCAGAGCACACCCTGGCCTGGGGTACTCTGAGATAGTGATTGAGACTGGGCATGGTAGCATGAGCCTGTAATCCTACAGCTTTGGAGGCTGAAAACAGAAGAATCATTATGAGTCCAATCTATGTAGATCTTATGATGAAAATACATATTAAAAAAAAAAAGATACTTAGGTAACTGGACATATCCTACATTTCCACAGTCCTCCTTACTTTCTTTGATTTGAAATAGATGTTTCTCTTACATCTAGGATTGTAGTAAGCCCACAATACCATTGATTGTGCTATACTATTTACCGAACAATAGAAAGTGCTATGTAATTAATGGTAAATAATGAAAAATATCAATTCAGTTATATTATCTTGACACTATTTAATAATAAACAATTGTTTAATGAAAAATTACTAGGTCTTAACCTTAACAAATATTCTTTTCTAATAGTTTAAAATGTATGTGTATTTCCAGAGAAAATAAATCTTATCTTAGAGATCTCCTCTTAAGGAAAGATAATCATTAAAATATATAAAATGCTATATAAAACAGTTTTTTCCCAAACTATTCCCAATACAATATTTTTGATAATGCCATCCATGCAGCTGGGGAAATCTTAAAGAATTTTTCAGGTCAATGAAACAGAATAAATGATATCAAAACAACCGTAGGCACATTCAGTCATCCGATCTTTAATACAGGTGCCAAAACTATTAGTTGGATAAAGATACCCTCCCTATTAAATGATACTGGAAAAACTAGCTACATACATGCACAAAATTGAATCTAGACCCATAATTCTTCCCATGCACTAAACTAAAAACAAAATGGATCAAATAATTAAATATTGAAACAAATAGACTATTTAAAGATAAAATAGGTAAAACTCTTAAAAATGTAGACATAAGGAAGGACCTTCTGAACAAAACTCCAATTGCACAAGAAATAACAACAAAGATCAAGAGATGGGATTCTACAAAATTAAAAAGCTTCTGCACGGCAAAATAACAACCAAAAGATTAAAGACACAACCCAGAGGAAAATTTTTTACCAATCTCTCTTCACACAGAGAATATCAGGAATACATAACAAATTCAAATAAATGGACTTCCCCAAAATAAAGTACCTAAGCAAAAAAAACAAACAACTGAAATGAACAGACACTTCTCAGCAGAAGAAAAACAAATAGCCAGTAAGTACAAAGAAATGTTCAATATCTTTAGTAATTAGAGAAATACAAATTAAAATAATACTGCAATTCCTTCTTATTCCAGAAAGAATGGTTATCATTAAGATATCACATAATAACTAAAGATGCCAAGAGTACAGGGAAAAGAAACCTCACAATTGCTATTGAAATTAATATGGAAACTCCTAAAAAAAACTAAAACTAGATATTCCATTCCTAGCTATTCTTCTAGGTTTCTTTCCAAAAGAGTAAAAGACATCAGTGTACAGTGATATATGCATTCCCATGTTTATGGCAACACAACTCACAAGAGCTAAATACGCAAAAGTGTCTATATGGCCGTCAACAGAGGAACAGCCAAACATGTGGTAAACATATGCATTGGAATACTATGCAGAACTAAAGAAGGATAAATGTGAAATAAAAAAGGAAAGAAAGAATAGATAATAGAAAACAAGGAAAAGGATCTTTTGCTGAGCAGACCAAGGGAAGGACAGATGGCAGCTAAAGAAGAGGGCATGGAAAAGTAAAAGGCATTAAGATGTGCTGTATACAAGTACTAACCCTCATGGTAGGTGTAATCACTGAGCACTGCAAACATGTCCTGATAAACATTTTAAACAAGAATCCTTGTTTCTTGCACTCAATGACAAAATATAAATGTTCTAGCTCAGTTTAATAGAGTTTATATTTTAAAAACAAGTCACAAAATTTCATGTTCAGAGTAACACTGTAATTATTCTTTTTTATTTTATATGTAAAACTATTAAATAATGTAATGTTGGTATTCTTTTCATTGAGTGGAAAGCAATATGCACTCAGAAAATATAAAAATATTCTTTAGTACTTAATGGTGACCCAAACACAAATTCTAAGGATTTTTCTTTTTTATTACAGAAAACATCACAGGAAAGTTTATGTAGATTGTATAGTGTTTTTAAAGTTATAGGTGGTATAGAGAATACATATGAATTAATAATATTTATAAATATCAGTAAAGAGCCTTTTTATTTTTGGATTTTTGAATGTCAGGTAGTAAAATAGTCAGTTTTTAAATACACAAGAATATGAAAAGTCAATCTTTGAATATCAGCAAATGGAAAAATAATTCTGTTCCTCAATTACCAAAAAAGGGACAGTTTTAAATTACATGTGCCTAGAAAATCTACAAGCTATATCAGTAGGTTTCTTCTTATTGTATTTCATGAAGTTTCCATTTTCACTGTCATTCTATATATTAACTAAAACTTCTATTACTTAATTAATACCCATAGACTAATTTATAGATCAACTAAGTAGAACATTTATTTAGAATTTTTATTTAAATATACCCATTTTAATAACGCTAGCTATTAGCAAAGCTTTTTCAAATATCATGAAAAATTTGTCTTAGAAAATACTTCTCTTTAGTTTATGAATTTTACACATTGGTATCTGAATGTTAAGACTTGAAAATTCATCTTTATCATTTGCAAAGACATGTTTTCCTTAAATTCTTAAATTCTTTTGACAACAACATCTCAAAGCAACATAAAGCTTAGATCATTTCCATTATAAATTTTTAGTAACTATCATTTATGGAAAGTTGGACTTCAAACAAAAGACAGTAAAAAAGGTCTCAGACTTAGAAAATTGATTTCTAACTTGAGCATCCCATCTCCCGGAAGAAAATGAAGTTCAGAAGATGAAGGAAAAGAAATAAACAGTGGCATTGCTTCAGGAATACTTGTACTTCATCACAGTTATGTTGCCATTGATTGCTTCTGTGGCGAAATGCAAAAACATCAAGGGTCCTATAAGAAAGTCCTTAAGATACTTATGAAAACTACAGAAATAAGGTGAGCTTTGGCCCATACTTCTAGGAAACCTCCATGTGCCTCCTTCCAGGAGGGAACAGAACAAGAGGAAGCTTTTTCTTCATTCAGGATCCCAAGAGCTACCATTTTACCACCATAGTTAGCATCAGAATCACCTGAGAAACAATTGATGGCAATGCAATTGATGCCAACAACATCCTTGTTCTTTTTGCACCAAATGCAAAAACCTGGAATATGTGTAAAAGTGTTGCAAAGATAGATGATTGGTGGGGATAATAATAGAGAATTTACAGCTATCATTAGGAATAAGGAATTAGAATTGAACAAAGAGAGAAACGGTTGCTTCCGCTATTCCACTGAATATGTTGGAATTACAACACATGCCTAAATTTAAGAATTACTAGACAGATACTACACAGGCAGCCATCTATGTGTTAGATTCAAACCCTATTTACTGCTGGTTAAAATAACAGGGATAGATAGATATATAGATATTTAAATAAACTGACAGATCAAACGACCAACTGACCAAATCTAATCATTCATGGTCCCTCTGACCTGGTACTCAGGAGCTTATAAATGAAGAACTAAAGAAAGAAAAAAAAAAAGAAAGAAAGAAAGAGGGAAGAAGAGGAGAAGGAGGAAGAGGAGGAGTAGAGGAGCTGGTAGAGGAAGAGGAGGAGATGGAGGTGGAGGAGGCAGAGGAAGACAAGGAAGTGGAGGAGGAGAAAAACAACAACAGCTACTACTACTACTACTACAACTGCTACTACTTTCAGTTTATCTTTGCTTTGTTCAAATTAAGTAGTCAGGACAGACCAAATATTGACATCATTTGTATTTCATTTGATTCTGATGCTAACTATGGTGATAAAATGGTAACTCTTGGCTCCTGAAAAGTTTTGTTTTGTTTTTAAAAATCTCAAGATGTGAAGTCTGGATCAATCACCACTAGGAAAGAGTCCAATAAGTAGGATTTGAATGGAAACATACAGCATTGACTACTTTGATCAGAAGTAAATAACCAGAGGCCAGGGAGATGGCTCGGTAGAAATAAGCACTTCCCTGGCAAGTGCAAGGGCCTGAGTTCAATCCCTGGGTCCGCAAAAAAAAAAAAAGTAAATAACCCTTTCTACTTTCACAATCCAATTTCAACAGATTAATAATGTAAGTCCTTTACGGCCTGGGTTATGGGGGAACATAAACTATATTCAAGACAAACAAGAAATTAACTCAAATCCATACTTACTTCCTACAAACAGAAGGAGCTACACACCTTCTTCTACCTATATAATACAACAAGCAACATTATGTAATTTCCTTGGCAGCTGTATTCTGATGCACTTTGTCTTGGCAAGTAAGGCTTGTGATTTATAATCACAGTGGCCAGTAACAAAAACTCATTCAGGTGTATCCTCATCCTACAGTCATACAAAATATAAGACCAACAGGGGAAGGATCATTCTCTTGAGGAATAACTCACAGCAAGTCGAGCATCCTACCATAACTCTCCATGTGATAACAAATGCATTTGTAGCAGTCAACATCAATAACATTTTGCCAAAACATCTTATCTGAATTTGACCACAACAAAACAAACAGAACTATACAAATTAACATACAAAACAACTGGTATAAAAATTACCAAAGTCATATTTTAAAAAAGACATGAGTTACAGGAAGCATAACAAAGCAGTGTGGAGTCCTTGAGGTGAGCACTATCATGAAATGATATGCCACCAATTAAGAGAAATAGACTGGCACAGTGGATTAGGAAACAAAATCCAACAATATGCTGTATACAAGAAACACACTTAACTCAAAAGTACATTCATAGGCTCATGAAGTGATAGGTTATCAGCAATAACAATGGGAGTTCCAAGAAAAGGGGGCACAAATGTGGCAAATACTAACCTTTAAGGCAATATGCTTATATGCTTAGTGAAATTCAAGCTCAGAAGTTCATAGCACTAGAAGGCTTTTTCTTTAGCAGTAGAAGGTTTTAAACCTATCTATAAGAATATGTTCTGTCATTATTTGAAATTTCTCAAATGTTTAATTCTTTCCATCACAGAGAAGTAATTTGTGTCACTGTTAAATGAAAAATCACTCAAGACAAGCACTTACGAGAGCAGGTGGCAGTTTGCCATTCTAGACATTGTCCATATGGAAACGATATGATGTAAGCATTAGAGTCAACACAGCGCTTTGTGCTACTGCACCACATACACTCCATGCCATTGCTTGTACAGTTGGAGCATGAAGTCCTTAGAGAGCATGGCTTTTTGCAAGGTCTTGCATTTTGATTTGGACTAACTGGAATAAATCCACAAATATAAATATTTAATTTGTTAAATTGTATTTTAACACAAATGCATGACTTGTGTACATAGGAAATGTTTTAATTATTTTAAGTGTATCATTATAATCTAGGTAAATGAACAGATAATACATAATAAAGCACTATTAGGAAGCACAGATCAATATTGCTTAAATTATTATGAAATGAAAAATGCACATAAAATGTTGACTTCTTTATAAGTTATATAATTTTGAAAGTTATAAATAGTAATGTAATATGCTAAGTAGTTTTTCTATTTATTGAATACTATGTGTATCAGCATAATTTCCCAGCATAGTTTTTTCTGTAAACATTCCACAACTTATAACATCATATCTATCTGTAAATATATCTGTGATACTCAAAAACAATAAAAATACAACAGTAAAATATCACATTCATTGGGATTATAATTATTTTATAAAGCAACTACAAAAATAAAAATAACAAATGTTAGCCAATGAGTGGAGAAATTGGAACTATGCGTTGCTGATATAAAAGTAAAATGATATAGACTCAATGGAAAACAAAATGACAATTCCTCAATAACTTAAAAAAATAATTATACTATGATCTAGCAATTCCACTTCTGGATATGTACCCAAAAGAAATGATATCAGAAATTCAAGCATATATGAGTACATTCATATTCACAGCAGTATGAACAATAGCCAAAAGTAGAAGCAACTCATATGTTTTCTCATGGATGAATGGGAAAGCAAAATGTGGAAGATGTATGTGTGCATGTGTGTAAATACTCATATAAAATTACATATGCATATACATAATAATATACATATATAATTCAGCTTTAAATAATAAAAAGTCATGCATGCTATAACTTGCATAAACTTTGGTATTATTATGCTAAGGGAATAAGCTAGTCATAGATGAATAAAACTCATTTGAGTCCACAATACAAAGCATATGAAGCAGTCAAATTCAGACAAAATAGAATGGTAATTTCTAAGTGATGGAAAATACTGTTGAATGAATATAGACTGTTAGTTTTGTAAAATGAAGAAAGTTTTGAAAATCAATAGTGGTAATAATTGCACAACAATGTGAATGTACTTAATGGCACTAAACCATACACTTTAAAATGGTTAAAAGACAGTAAATTCTGTAAATAAAATTCATTAAATAAAATACTCTATTGTGAAAGAAAAAATATTCCTTCTCACATGACAGAAATCATTATAAAA
>PVKA01046501.1:0-14895 GCA_004027165.1 Ctenomys sociabilis
AAAAAAAAAAAAAAAAAAAAAAAAAAAAAAAAAAAAAAAGAAAGAAAATTAAAATCAAGACATTTCTGTTTCAACAGGCTCATGTTGTAGTTACGGAATTTGAAATCATAGATGATATAATATTTACAATAGAATTTCATAGAGATTGAAAGAGATAAGAGGAAATTGTTATTAAGTTCTGGTGAAAAAATAAGTCATCCAATTAGGGAAGGTTTCAAGCCGCCTTCCTGGAAAAGTTGGAAATACTTGTGATTTAATGAATAGAGGAGCAGTGAGAAGAAGAAGGGAGGACAGCCCATGGGCCACCCAAAGCTACCCCTGCTGCATCACATGTCTAGCGCCTGTGATCCACCATTGTCACCACCATGCTCAAGAGGTGGGTGCTAAAGGTGATGAAGCCAAGGTGAAGGATGAACCAGAGAGAAATCTGCAAGGTTGCCTGCTAAACCAGCTCCTCCAAAGCCAGAGCACAAACCTAAAAAGGCCCTGCAGAGAAGGGAGAGAAGGTACCCAAAGGGAAAGGTTGATGCCAGCAATGATGGGAATAACCCTGCAGAAAGTGGAGCTGCCAAAACAGACTAGGCACAGAAAGCTGAAGGTGTTGGAGATGCCAAGTGAAGTGTGTGCATTTTTGATAACTATGTACTTCTGGTGACTGTACAGTTTAAAATACTTTTTTTTCTCAAGTTTTATGAAATGAATTTTGCTTTACTTTTTTAAAAAAATGTGTTGTCAGCACACAGAACACTTCATTCTTGTTTTGGGGGGAAGGAACATATACCAGTAGTGGATTGATGTGGAGAAGGCACTTTCCCTGTTGGTTTTGAGAGACTTCCTCTTGGCAACTGGGAGGAGGGATTCCCTGATGTTGACACCTGTGGCCACTGTGACATAAATGCCTTGTGGTACGGGACAGCTCCCAGTTCATTTTATGTCCTCCTTTCCTCTGCCATCAGCATAGGCCTAACTCCCTTAAGCCCAGAGACCTGCTGGGATCTGATTCCCAAATGTGATGTTACTAGCATGTCAGGCAATCTGGACTTGCCAGTAGCATTGAGCCTCTGTCCCACAAAAACACTGATTTCTTTTCCTAGATTGTGGATCTTTAAATTGGTAATTCTGCCATTTTCATTTCCTGAAAGTCAGGGTTGGCTTGTAAAAAATTGTTAAATAGCATGCGAAATGTGAAATATCAATCCTCACCCTAAACCTTCCCTATTTCAGAGACTTATGTGAAGTCTTCATTGAATTTTTTAAATTAATTTTACTGAGAGAAAAGTAGGATAGTAGGACAGGTGCAATAACTAGTACATTGCATAATGTTTTCTTCACAGTAGTTATTCATAGTACAAGATACAGACATGATACCTTGTCTAAACACTATTAGTGCAAAACTTTTTCTTCTCATTGAACTAAGAGAAAGTACAAAATATATCAGTTTTTCATTACAAAATGGCCCTTCATTTATATTCCCCCTTTTTTGTTTACTTTTGCCAGAGATGGCTGTTCCATTGCCATTTAACCATCCAGCAGAAAAGTATAAAAATGAGGTATAAAAATTAAAGCCATATTAATATGCTGAGCTGTGAAAAGCTCAAGTCAACAACTTCTGACATTGCCAGTCCTATGGATAAGCCACTGCTATCATGGACTACTGGACTATATTGGATTACTTTGCTTAATTCATTGGATTTTATAGTATCTTTCTGATTTTTGGTAGTTCATCAAAGAGGGGAGTTTGAAAGTTGTTGTATATTGTTAAAGATTGTGTGTCCACGTCCTGCCTGAAATACTGTGATTGTTTATGAAAAGTATCTTTAATAAAGCTGGATACGGTTTGTCTTGGAAAAAAAAGAATAAATAGAAGATATCTGTGAAAAAGGAGGCAGAGATTATTATGGGGAAAGGAGAAAATTCATGACAACAAGAGAAGAACAAAGATAGTGATGAGACAGACAGAGAGAGAGGGAGAGAGAGAGGGAGAGAGAGAGAGAGAGAGAGAGAGAGAGAGAGAGAGAGAGAGAGACTAGAATGACACATTGTTTCTGGATTTAACATTCATATGTGGTTCTCTTCTGGTATATTACCTCACTAAAGTATTTCCAGTCCTGGACTTAGAAATTTCAATTGCATTCAGTAGGGCACAGGGTACAGCACAGGTCCTACAATTAAGTCCAGGACTCTTTCATGATCTCAGGTCTCTGTTGCCTAGGTTGGGAGTTGGAGTAGAATTAAGCTAGCTGAGGGGGTTTTTGGTAGGAAGGCCTGACAGGAAGGATAAAAATAGGAGGGGATTTCCTTAGTCTCACACAAGCCAAAAATTCAAACAATTCTGTATTTAGAGAAGCTGGGCTCTGGATCAGGGCCCTGTACTCCCTATCAAGGGGAATTCTTGGACAATTCAAAAGAATGTGCACTGTGTCTTGCTTTACAGTAATGTGTATGCCAGTGGCCTCTACAATATGAGCTGTACTAAAAGATGAGGATCAGCCGCACTGAGTGGTGAGAGCTTGACATTGTGACACTCCTGGATGATGCCCTCGCTGTGTGCACTCTTTTCCACTGCATTGTTTTGAGTTACTATCAAACTCTTTCTGCTTTCCATTGCTTTTTGTGAAAACTCTGTAATGTAGAATTATATGCAGAGATGACTGAGTTATTCTCAGAGCTCAGACCGGAGAGACAGGGGTTATTTCTGCAAAGTGAACTGAGACATGCTCCTTTGTTCATGTTTTACCCAGGAGCACACAGGAACCTCCTGTGCTGTTTCTACTGAGAACTAATCTGGAACATTAGACTTGCAAGGGGCTACACCTTGTCCTGTGAACCCCTCCCACAAGTGCTTAGACATCACTGTCCTTGACTGTATGTCTGGGTAGCCAAAGTTCCAGTGCTGAAGGAAGGACAGCGACATGGAAGTTTGCACTGAGGGGCCCGCAAGCAGAACTTGAAAACTACTAAAAACTGTTTGTATTTAATAGACTTTCATAGAAATCTACATTTCAGGGCAGACCAAATAGCTCAGCAGATTAAAGCACCTGCAAGCAGGTTCAGGGGCTGGGAATTCCATCCCCAGGCCTCCCTGCTGATCCCACGGTGGGGGGCATGCTGAGATGTTGATTGAGACTGGGCGTGGTGGCAAGCACCTATGATCCTGGCTCTTGGAAGGCTGTAAAACGGGTGGATCAGTACAAGTCCAGTCTAGTAGTAAGGCCCTGAACATCCTGTAGACCCTTCCTTGAAAAAAAAAAAAAATCTACATTTCAGGACATTTTAAATTTCACAATTTTGCACCTTTGTATTGCATTTTTTAAATCATATTGAATATCATGGGGAAAGGACAAGGAACCTTCCATGATCCATGGACTAAGGAAAATAACCCTGTCTCTTGCACGCTTCTTGAGCCAATGACAGCAATTATGGTGTTCATTTCACATCCATTTATCTTCCCTCGCACCTTTGCACTAAAATGGACACTGTGAAGACCTTCCACCTTTCCACACTCCTTCACTCTGGGTCTCCTGAGGAAAAGTTGAAATCTTTCATTTCTAAGCCTTTATATCTCTTGCCAGGCAATCTCAGTTATTTATCTTAGACCATGTGTCATCAGTTTGATGTGCCCACCTCTCCCATAGACTATTCCAAACTCAAAGTGACAGCATTTCTCTGCATTCTGTGTATTGCAGAACCTGGCAAGGAGGTAGAGTTAGCTGGTATTAAGTGAAAAATAAGTGAAGAGCAAGATGGTAAATAGGGAAGGATGCAGGGAAGTGCAACACCATGGCCCAGCAAGGTCAAGAAGCACCAGTCTGGTGTCATCTTCCCTACCAAAATTCCAGGCATCTTCATGTTGGCCAAAGGACTCTGAGAGTAAACCTTCACTGTACAGTGACAGATGAGCTCCTGGTTGCCACTGACACAAGTGCTTGAGAGCCTGGGGTGAGGTTCCATTTTGACAGCAATGGAACCAAGACAGAATGCAAAAATAGAAGAGCAGTTAATGAAGCATGAGGAGGTGGGCCCTGTTCTCCTGGCATCTGCGTGAAGAGCATTCGTTGCTCACAGGCCCAGGCAGTGTCTTGCTGAGCCTTCTTGAGGAGGCATGCCTGGGGCTCTGAAAGGGCTCTCACTGCTTGCTCATACTCAGAGTCACTGTCCTCAGCCACTTCACTTCTTTGCTTGCTACTTAGATGTTGGGGCCAGAATGGACATCTGATCCCCTAAAGTAAATTAAGAATGATGCAAGGTGTTTAGCAAGCCTAATGCTCCCTGAGACTTGGAGACCCTCTGCACATTGTCCTCCAAGACCTCAGGCCTTGCTTTTTTTTTTGTAACCTAACTCAGATGTGCAAACCCAGTGCAGCAGAACTGATATATTTACAAATTCAAGATGGCTTGAGTGGATTAAGATTTTGGCTGGATGTCATGGAACAAAGAATGTCATTTAGTCCCTGGCTCTGCCACTTTTACACTTTGTGACCTTGGGAAATGCTTTTTAATTCTTTGACTCCCACAGAATAACAATTTAAAATATATGCTATATCCTGCTGATTTCATAAGATTGTAATGAGGATCAAGTTAATAGGCCTGGAATTGTTTAGTGAACTGTGGAGGGCTATTCAAAACTGAATTGTTATTACTTGATCTCTGCTTCCTTATGTGATTTGCATATTTATATCCAAACTTTAAATTCATCTTTAAAAGATGAAAGGAAGGGGAATGGACATCCATTCTGCTCCAGCAGATTATTTTCCTAGCCACATTTCTGGTATGGCTGGTCCTAACTCTTCAGTGCACAATACTGTTCAAGATAGAAAAAACTTCTACAGGACAAATTTTTATTGTTTTTTTTTTTTAACAGATAAAACCAAAGTAGCACAAATTAACCTTTTAAGGTGACACAACTACAAAACACAAGGTAGGAAATTAAACCCAGGCTGTATCTAAAGTATTTGGTATTTCCAAAGATCACATAGGGTTCTGTCACTATCTCTATTTCTACTGTAAAAAACTTTGTCTAAACTGACATAGATATTCAGAAAATGGGAGAATTTAACAGGATGGATTATCATTTGGAAAATTTAGTCAGTAGTCTGCAGAAAACCAGAAAAGGTTTTGTGGTGATAACAGCTTATCTGAGAGGGATTTTACAAGAGTGACTGTTGAAAGTTTCACCTTTCTTCATCTTTTCCTGCATTTTCTTCTCTAGCCAATGTCTGTCTTTATCTGGCCATGAATCTTATTTCATTAGTCACTGCCTATGCACCTTATTTCTCTGAGAATTGAATCTTTGAACCCAGAGAAAGATACAGGACAAGTGGAACTTCTTATCAGTTGCCTTGAAAGGCTTTTGAGAGAATTGTGTATGGACAGCAATTCCACTGCAAACACTCAACAAATATGAGGCAACAGCATTCACTCCTGCATGCAGTAATGGTGGCAGGATATGAAGACCAAATACTATAGATCTATAAAATGAACTGTTTGATTTTAGTGGCTAAAACAAAAGTCATAGACTGAAGGTGTGCTCCAGGAGGTAAGAGGTAAAATTTGGAAGAAAGACAGAATTACTGTTCTGTCTCATATGTGTTTCCACCTTGTAAGAAAGAAAAATCTCTTTGTCATTGATACACAAGTCCGACGAGAAGTGAGAGGCCCATAGGTGGAAGTCTGTGTCTTACTTTTTGGGGTAAACAATGGTAACTTGACCCAAGTAGGTCGTTAGATACAACTTATTTCATGTGCTTTTGTAGAGAAAGTGGAAGCATTGCCTTCCCTGATAACTTCAATGCTCCCTCCAATGAATACTCCTGGATTCTTCCTAGCATGTCAGCCTCACCTTCAGTATTCTCACACCCTTCTGAGTCCTTCAGCATCCCAGTCCTTCATCACTTTCCTAGTACTTCAAACCTTACTCAGTACTTAAGCATCCTGTGGTACTTAATCTTCCCATCAGTGCTCCATCATCCCCAGTAATTCAAAACCTTCTCCAGTTCTTCAACAAACCTCCAAGTAATTCAATATTGTCAGTACTACAACACGTTTGTAACAACTTGAATATCTTACCAACACTTCAGCATCCTCCTCATCCTTCACCTCTCCCCAGCCTTGTAGAATTCTTGCATATCAGCACTGGTAGTACTTCAGAATTCTCCTCAGTACTTCAAACTTCTTATCAATACTTCAACTGCCTCCCACTACTTAAACCATCCTAGCGAGGTAGCACCTTAAATGTTCAGCATATTTCCCAGTATTGAATACATTGTTCAGTGTTTCAGAATCTTGGTTAGTACAACAGAACATTCCAGACTTCAGCATATTCCTTAACATTACATGGTCCTGCTGTAACTCAGCCCTAATCTCTAGGACTTCAGTATTCTCTCTTGGGGTTCAGTATCTTTCCCCAGTACTTTGAGAGAATGCATGAGTAGTGAAAGATTCTACTCTAATTGACCAAGGAAAGAATGCATGGAGGGGAATTTTAAAACATTTACATTAGAACAATGAAAGATGATTTCCAAAGCAGAAATGCCAAATGAAAAATGCTGCTGTGCAGATGCCCAATAAATTGTAGCTATTATTATCTATTTCAATCTTCCTTCCCTGTGATTTATGTTTCTTAGTTCCACTGTTTGACTTTAAGTACTTGACAACAGGATGCTTAACCAATTTATCATTTTATTGCCTATAGGGGTTAGGACAGGGAAGAAGCTAAATAAATATTTGGGCAATAGGTGATGTGATGTGATGTGGTGTGTGTGTGTGTGTGTGTGTGTGTGTGTGTGTGTGTGTCTGTTATTTATTTGTATCATAGGAGACTAAACTTCAGTTTGGTAATCATCATTGAATATGAAATAATATTCTTGAAAATAATCTTTGTACACTGGCTATGGCATGTAGGGATGGCAAAGTCAGAATGATGGGTTTATAAACAAAATTTAAATTATCTAGAAATCTTCAGCCTTTGGATTTCTTTGTCAACAAAATTTTTTTTACACTTGCATAAGATCTGGTGGTCAATTCTTTGAGATAAATGTTTTATAAGAGTTTATATGGCTTTTTAAATAAGAAATAAATATGATACACAACTTTGGCAGGAGAGCCAAACAGAGTTCAGAGACTCAGGACAGCTGTGCCCCAAGAGCACGGTCTCATCTGTGCCTTTGCATGAAACCAAGCAATGTGGCAGAGCCTGAATCTCCAGCAAGGAACCAACAGAACTCCTCTGAATGCTGGATAATGCCACCAACAAAAGCTAGTCCTAGTACTCATATCTAGAGATGCAGATGGGCTCTATCTCCAGGACAATTCCTGTGGCAAAGTTGGCTGTATTACAGAGCATATTCATGGGACACAACATGGACACTCTCACAGAACTGTAAACACCAGAGATATTTTACTATCTCCATTCTCTTTTATAGTTGATGGGCTATTTCTTTTCTGTCTGGTTGGATGTTGTCTTGTTTTGTATTTTTTTAGGTTCTTTTTTTCCATAATTTTATTGAGAAACAAGTAGCAATGAGACAGTTTGACATCAAATTAGTAGGATAGTTTCAACAATTAATACATTGCATATTGTTTTCTTAGTGGTTAATTGTTGTACAACATGCAGACATGATATTCTATTTACAAACACTATTAGAACAGATCCCTCTATACATTGAAGTAAGAGAATGTAGCTGTATATCTATCTTGAATATTTTGAATATACAGATACAAAATGGTCATTCATTTGTATTCCCTTTTTTTGTTTAGTTTTGTCAACTAAATATTGTAGGTGTGTGAATTCAACAAAATATTCCCAAATAGTGAGTAGTCCATAATAGTATTGGGTTTTCCATATGTATGGCAGTGTTAGTTGTTGAGTCTTTTACAGCTCAGCATAATAATATTGTTTTACTTCTTCTACTTTGGTTTAATACTTTTCTGCTGGGTGGTTAAGACTGTGATAAGGCAAGACCTATGTAACAAGGATTATAGCTTTTGTATCTGATTAAATTAAGTCAAATCCCCTCAGAATTTATCCTGAGACCTTGTTGTTTTGTATTTTGTGGTCATTTTTGCTTTTTTGGTTCTTTACTTTTGTCCCTTCTCTATTTCTCTGTTCTTTTATTCTTCATTTTTAATTTTGGTTCTCCTTCTGTTTCTCTTCTTCTTCCTTCTTTCTTTACTGTTTAGGTTTCTTTGTTTTTCATTTTCTTCTATTAATCCTCTTTCTTTCTTTATTTACTTCTTGGATTTAAACTCTCACATGGATAAGTATTGTCTCTTCCATTTCTGATTATTCCATCACATTCTATTTCATTCTTTTTCTCCTCTGTGCTCCATTTTCTCCAAACTCAGTCACATTCCTTGACCTATGGCCATGACTCTACTATATTTGACCTCATTTATAAGTTTATCCTGCTCTACACACATTTTATCCTCTCTTTCCCACACTCAAAGATAACGTTACTCTACTGATGGGAAGAATCATTGTGAAAATATACAAGGTATATGTCTTATTTTTTACATAATTTTATACTTTTCTCCTGTTGTCAGAGACAGCAGGTTGATGGTTTTCATAGTTTGTCAATAGTTAAGTGTGATTTGAAAATATAATTGTTACGAATTGAACTATTTTAGACATAGTCATACATGTTATAATTAGTTTCTCTTCTTTCTATAACATTGTGATTGGACATATTCAGTGTCATAAACACAGCCCAGTAGCAGATGAATTGCTGAACCAAATAGCGCCCTCATGTCCTCTATAAATTGGGAAATTAGGTTCTTGACCTAGCTATGAAGAAACGTCTACAACTAGAGCACATAGAGCACATACCTGAAGAGCAAACATCTTCTAGGAAAGCCTCAATACTAGTGAATGAGCTGCACAACATACATGCAACCCCAAACATCAACAAGAAGTCCATAAAACCATAGGGTAGATGAAATCAAAAGTCAAACACCAGGACTTTGTGAAATGAGACCAACAGAGTCTGATAAACAAATGGAAAAGGCTATGGAGAAAATAAGCTCACTCATACAAAAATAAATGATGTGTGTAATCAAATATATTAGAGAAAACACAGATAAAAAGCAAATCAGCACAGAAAAGTTATGGAAACAATAAATTCTTCACATAGGTAAGAAATTAACTCCATTAGATAGAACCAAAAAGAAATCTAAGAGATTAAAACCTCCATTGAAAGTATCTGCAACACATGATTGAATAAAGGAGAGGACAGAATGTCAGTTTTTGAAGACAGAATTGCAGCTAGTGGTCATGAAAAGAAACATCTTTCAAATAGCAATATATTGTGAAAAATCAATCCAACAGCTACAAGGTGATGCAAAGCAAAACATAATATTGATTAGGTTCAATGAAGAAGTTGGAGACAGCATAAATGTCATAAAATATTCACAGAAGTAATGAGAAACATTTCCCAAGTGTAGATAAAGAGTTTCACATACATATAAATAAAACATATAGAAATCCAAACAGCCATTATCAAAATTAAACTACAGCAGGATATAGAGTGATCAAAATTCCAAGAATTGAGCTCAAGAACAAAATATTAAAAGCAGAAAGAGTAAAGAAACAGATGAACTGTACTGCAAAACTCATTAGAATCATGTCAGGCTTCTCATACAAAATTTCAAGCCTAGAAGAGCTTAGAGTGAGGTAATTCAAGTCCTGAAAGAAAACAACTTTTCATCTATATTGATATAAACTGCAAAATGATCTTTCAAAATTAATGGGATAATGAGATACTTCTATGACAAAAAACAACTGAACAAATTTTTGACCATCAAACTAAACCTAAAAGTAAACATCGGAATACTGAAAGATAGACAGAGATGAAAATGACCACAGTTCTCCATATCGCTAGCCATCCATGAAATCCAAGAACAATAATATAAAGAAATCAGAAGGCAAGGTAAGCAATTAAACAGATGGGAAAGACACTGAATCAATACAGGAAAATATCATGAAAAATATAAGCCAATACATCTCAGATATAAACATTACTGTAATGACCTCAGTTCACCAATCAGAAGAAGTAGATTGGCAGAGTGAATAAAGAAACAAGATACAACAATATGCAATATATAAGAAGCACAATTAACTCAAAAATAAAATTATAGATGGAAAGACCAAGTGAGGGAAACAATCTTCCATGAATCAGGAACTTAGAAGAAAGCAGTGTCTGCTGTGTTTACAGTCAATATGAACTTCCAACCAAGAATGATAAAAGAGATAAAGAAGTTTACTAAATATGTGTTAGGGCAAAACTTCCAAAAGAAGAGATAACAATCATAAATATGGGTACACTAAATATGGCAGCACCCAACTATATAAAACAATTATTAATAAATATGGAATATCAAGTAAGCAATAACACAACAGGAAAGGAAAACTTGATACAGCATTTTTACAAAGAGATAGATCAACTAAACTAGAAATAAGCAAATATAAGAATTATCTCAAATATGTGAATAAAATCATTAGGAAGATAATACACTATGACAAAGTGTGTTTCATCGTAAGAATTCAGGGATGTTTCAATATATGCAAATCAATAAATGCAAAACACCATATCAACAGAGCCAAGGATAAAAATTACATGAGCAAGTCAATAGCTGCAGAAAAATCTTTTGACAAAGTCAAAGATTTTATTATTGTTATTATTATTTTCCTTTGTGGTACCAGAGATTGAATTTAGGACCTTGTGCTTGCTAGGCAAGCACTTATTCTACTGAGCTGTCTCCCTAGCCCTACAAAGTCAAATATTTTATTCATAATAAAAACCTACAAGAGCTGGGAAAATAGTTCAGCAGATTAAAGCACCTGCTTAGGCATATGCAGGAGCCAGGAGTTTGATCCTTGGGCCTGCCATGCTTGCCATTCCCCTGGGGTGCACTGAGTGGGTGATTGAACTGGGTGTGGTGACCTGTACCTGTAACCCCAGCTCTTGGGAGGCTGTAAACAGGAGAATCACTGAGTCTGATCTAGTAGTGAGATCTTAAATGCCCTGTAGACCCTTCCCTAAAATACAGAAAGAAAAAAAAAAAAGATGGGAAGAGGGAAAAACACATATATACTACAATGTACACTATAATACATATACATACATATATATATATATATACTATAATATAATATAATGTACTATAATATAAAATAGATATTTATACTACTAATTTCTATTAGTTCATTGAAAATAAAGTTTTGTCCTCATATTATTAGTTCACTTTTTCAGGCCTATATCTTGTAATCTGAACAACTACTTTGACGATCACAATACATAATATGTTAACCATTGTTACTCTCCTACTATTTTGTTGTAAAATTTCATATCGTCATTATTATTGTTCTTCATCTTAATGAAAACTTGAGGAGCACATATAAAATACATGCTGCCTTCCTATGTGGAGCACCTGTACACGCTATTCAAGGCATTAATTCTGTCTCAGTGAAGAGTTTCGGTGCAGAAGTCTCACACTCATTGTGAGCCTGTTCAGTGTGACATTTATTCCAAAATATAAAGTAAGAAGCTTGGAAATGGGTACAAAGCGCAGGTGAAAGGGACCTCCATCAGCCTTTCCGAGGGGTCTGCGCCCTTCATTCAGCACCACGAATTTGTCAGTTGATTGGTTGCTGACGTCAGACTCTTTTTGCAACCTCTTTCATAGCCCATTGCTTTATAATGAAGAGACTGGTTTATTAACGGTGGGGAAAACAAAGCAGATCTCAGAAAGAGAAAATAAACATAACCTTCATGTTATAAAAAAAAGAATAAAAACAGACAACCCTGAAGATTTAGGGTTGATTAATTTAGGAAGATTAAGTAACTTCTCCAAGGTCATGTATGAATACTAAATTGTGTTGAGGTGAATCTAGGCACACATCTTCAGAAAAGACAATTTCCTAAGTAAAGTTAATTTTCTTGTTCATTTTAATCAAAGAAAATGATACTCAAATATGATATATGAAAGAATTATTGTCTATGATTAAAAGTTTTCTTAATTTTCCTGTAATTCTTAATAGCTTTGAGACTCCTTCACTAATTAGAATTATGAATTTATATGATTATAAAATATTTATGTTACTGTCTTGCCTGAAATGAGAGGAGACACTGACCTAGAGGCAGAAAACATTTGTTAATACAGAAAAACTCCAATGCAGTGAGATACAACTTCTTTCCTAACAACCAGAGGAATGATTGGAAGGCAATATTTTCCAGCTGGTCCTATGAGCTGTAGCCATCCTGTGTTCTGAGTTCCACCAGAGCACCTTTAATAGTCCAATAGAGGAGGACATCTGCTTGAATTGATTCCTGCCTTACTTTGTCTTCTCCACTCTGTCACATCATAAACATCCATCATAATCTTACAACACAATCTGATTTACTGTAGCCAGGCCAGATGGCAGGCTTTAGTCTAGATACTTCATCCTCCTTGGGGTACTTAAGAGCAATACTGACATGAGACAGGGCAGGACAAGCACCCAAGATAAAATATTAAATTGTGGAAAGCATGTGGGAGTGCTCCTGCAGGGCTGAGTGTCATGAAGCTGGTCTGCCTGTCCCTCGTTCAACTCAGTGGGCTGTGAAATGTGCTGAAGTCCTTTGTAAATATAATATCATGTATGCACCTTGTACGATACCAAAACATTATGAAAACAGTTTGAAATGTATTAATTTATTGAATCTGTCTTGTTAAGGTGTCTTGAACTGTGTGATTGATATTTGTACTTCAATAAAATAAAAAATAAAAATAAAAAATAAATTATCTTAACAGAAAAAATAAATAAATAAATGTGCTGAAGTCCTTGTTCCTTTATCTGTGTAATCACCAAATTCACAAAGCATTTGCTAGAATACTGTGAGATCCTTATGAAAGGAGATAGCTTGGAGTTTTTTTTATGTTTTTATTTATTTTATTGAAGAACAAATAGCAATGAGACAGTTTCAAGACAAATTAACAGGACAGATTTGATAATTTAATACATTGCTAAATTTTCGTAAAGTTTTGGTATCATACAAGGTGCATACATGATATTATATTTACAGACATTATTATAGCAGATGTCTGTAATTGGTGAATTAAGAGAGTGTAGGTGTTTACTTATCTTATTTTTTATACCTGATTCACAGATTATATCACAGATTCAATAACTAATACTTTCTACTTGTTATTTTCCTAGTAGTTGTCCATAGTACTAGAAGCTGACATAATACCTTGTTCAACCACTACTACTGCAAATCTTGCTTCTCATAGGATTATGCAGAAGCACAATAGGCACTACCAGAAAAAACAAAAAGGGTCCTTACTCCTCTGTTTCCCTAGGTCTCACTGTGGGGAAAATCATTCAGTAGCTGAAAGTGTGTCCTGCATGGGAAATTTGGATATAGTTGTCCAAGTAAGTGCTTACATGGCAAGCACAAGGTCCCAAGTTTAATCCCTGGTACCACAAAAATAAATAAACAAACAAACAAACAAATCTAATGAAACAACTAAATAAATAAATAAAGTTCAAAGTAGATAAGAATAATTAAATTGGGTAAGTTGGATGTTTTGAGCACCCAGGCACTTTATAAACCCTCGTGGTTTACCCATACCTATCTGTTACCCACTTTAGAAGCAATTAAAATGGTACAGTTAGCTTGTACATGCAGTACAGCATAGCATCGGCCTTTATTTTTGTAGTACTTCCTTTTGCTGTCTTAGACATCACATACATTTGATTCTGTGATACAACCAGTGTGTGTCCCTAGAACTGCAAAGAGCAGTAATCTGGGTTTTGTTGCCTAACCAATTGGCTCGGATTCTTCAGTGAATTCCTGGTTGTCTTCTATTGGCTATGATAGGACCCTGATTCATTGAAGTGGAAATGATGGGGAAGCCTAGCTCCTAAGCCCCAGAGAATAAACAGGCTCTCAGAAACAGCAGGTGTAACTCTGCTCCCCTGAGACTCTGCAGAGACTGCTTTTTTAGCCATTTCCAAACTGAAAATCAAGTTGGATGCAGAGTGTGTCTCTCATTTTTTTCTAAAAATGGAACTTCATTGAAGTGCAATTGATGTTACATAACTACAAACAATGTCTACAACTTGATGAGTGTAAATTTAGGCAAATAGTCAACAGCATCTTCACAGTGCAGGAGATTCACATTTTCTTTGTACACACCTGGGTTATTTTTCCACATTGTGGCAATTGTGAATAATGTTGCAAGTTATAGGAAAGTACAGAGATCTCTCTGATCTTATCTCTCTGAATTATTTCAGGTGTATAGCCCAAGTTGGGATTGCTGAATAACATGATAATTCTACACTCATTTTTAGGAGTTTCGGATTTCCTTAGAACTGGAACTATTTTCTTTTGCCAAAAGTGTACAGGAATTCTAACTTAAAATATTGTCATTCACACTTTTTTCTGATAACAGCATCCTAATGTGAGTAAGGTGATACTTAAGTATATAGTAATTTTGTTTTGCATTTCCTTGAAAATTAGTAATTTGAGCATCTGTCCAAATATCGGACTACACTTACACTTCCTCTTTGGACAAGTGACCATTTCTTCTTATGGAGTTATAATATTTCCTTGCATATTTTAAAAATTAACCCTTTATTGATTATACAATTTGCAAACATTTTCTCCAATTATATAGTTCATTTAGTTTTATTTTATTTTATTTTATTTTTTTTTTTTTCAGAAGTGATCAAAAAGCTTGTATTTAAAATTTTTTTTAAAGGCACATTAAATCAATTCTCATGAGTAGGCAAGGATCAGGAATAAGAACAAAAGATTATCCCACTTTACCCAACACAAACTAGTTTCATTTTTCAAATTTACAGAGATTCCATTTCTAGTCCCCCTTTTTCTCTTCTGAAAGGATTCCAAATTCACC
>PVKA01046502.1:0-14894 GCA_004027165.1 Ctenomys sociabilis
CATAATATCCTGTCCAACCACCATTAGTGCAGATCTTGCCTCTCATAGAATTATGTAGAAGCACAGCGTTATCTATCCCAACTGTACTGTCTATACACACACATCCTGATTTTTTCTTTCTACAACCCTTCCTTTGTCTACACCTGTCACAAGTGGGCACTCCATTGACATTCAACTACCTTAGGTTCTTGAACTCGACACCACAATCCAACACAGTCCAGCATTCTGCAACCATAGGGAGTTATTCAAAGAAATTGTTGACCATATCCATTTAGAGCTCAGCTTAATATTATGGGCTCACTATGTATACTTCTGCTTTGTCCTTTTACAATGATGTTATGCTTCATAACAGGCTCAGAACATAGTGGATTCAGCTAGCCATGGACTATATATATAATCTCTACCTGTAAAATTAAAACAAAATGCTAACTTTAAATTGACTTTATGTTATATAATGAACACTGTGCTTTACTAATTCTTTTCACTTTTCTGGGTTCCCAAAAGAATGACCAGTATATAAAGAGCAAATGTCAGCAGAATAAATGAATATGGTAATATCAAGCTACTTATTGGTAAAAGAAGTCCAATTTAGAGTGTGAAAGAAAAGGAAGTTATTTACCACTGGATTCTGCCTTTCCAACCTCCTTGCGAAAGTCATCAACATTATAAGAATATAGAATTGCTACATATTAATTATTCTAAAAATGTAAGTATACTATCAGGAACATAGTGTTTACCCACATAATACATTATTTCAAACTTATAATATAATTGAGTTCAGAAATATCTGGTGATGAACAAAGTTCATCTAAATCCTGAAAATATATTGTAATACTATTAGTCTTTAGATTTCTATCATTAGTTTTTCTCTCTGTGTTGTGTGAAGTTAGAAAAAGAGACTTTTCTACCTTTATTATATTCGGCAAGATTTATTCTTGACTATTGATGCATGTTAGCTAACACTCGAATGAAACTATTTTAAAACCAGAAAAAATAGTAGAATAAAGGAGAATTCATGTGTAAAAAATATAGAGAATTTTACAAAATAACCTGTTTCAAAACAGAAAGATTTATAATAAACCCCCACCATTAGAAAGGATTGATGATAAATTGCCACCAGTTTTATTTCATTAAATATCAGTTTAAAAACATAAAACATTCTTTAATACTTTAAAGAATCTTTCAGACTACATATATTCAGTATTTAAATGTTACTATAATTCCAGATCAACCATAGAATTTAGTGCCTGATGTTAAGCCTTGAAGGCTACCAAACAAGAAAAAAATAAAATAGAGTTTAATAATCCTACCTATGTATTTTGTGGAGGAATCCCCACTTTTTTATTTATTGGCAGTTTCAGGGTTTTTTTTTTTTTTCTTTATTTTGCTGTCTCAGCAAGCCGGTATATAGGAAAACAAGTGTAATTTAGCTTTAAGCAAGTACTTTATTAAGGACAGTATAATTCTCAAGAAAGAAAAGTTGACAGCAGCAGAGGTGACCGCTATCTGTTGTAGGTATAGTACACTTGGAAGAAAATGTTTGTGTGCAGCTGGGCAGGGCCTCCTTTGTGGAGCTGAGCCAGTGCACCCAAGAGCACAGTACCTGTGGAAACAGAGATGGCAACAGTCCTGAGGATGGGTTAGCTTTTTCTATTGTCTTAGAACTTGAAAGAGTAGGGACAGGTTGTTGAATGGGTCACTGTCCAATCAAAAGAACAACTGCACCCTTAGTTCTGCAAGAGGAGTGGATAAACTTATCCTACTTACAGTTGTTTAGAGCTCATTGGGGAGGTCAAAACTGCAATGCAATTAATGGTTAGTTAGTGAGGCTTAATTGGGTAAAATAGGGTCTAATGGGATGAACATGCAGCTTTACTCCCCTAATTGCATGTATGTTGACCTGAGATGCAGTTAACTATAGGTGCAAGACAGCTTTGAGAGCCTTGGGGCACTTTCCATGGAATGTGGTGAGTCTGCAAATTCAGGATGAGACTGCAATGTGTTGTTCTCTCTTCTCCCTTGGCTCATATGTCCTCTAAACTCCAGCAGGGATCTATCTAACTCCCTGCTCTATTAATCCAAGGCTACCCTATCTATTTACATTTGCAGTAAACTGTCACGAAAAGAGAAATAGTTGGAAGACACAACTTTCGTTTCTCCACACTAATCTCATCACTGGCTCCTTTTTATGTTTATTTCTTTATTATAATTTCATTTCATTTTGAAGAGTAAAAAAAGCAAGAACAAAATCCAGGGGTTGATCAGATAGCTCAGCTGACTAAAGTGCTTAGGCAGAGAGCAGTGGCCTGGGTTCTATCTTGGCATGCCATACCGGTCCCGCCCCCGGAGTACATTGAGACAGTGATTGAGACCAGGTGTGGTAGCATGCTCCTGTAATTCCAGTGCTTGGGAGGCTGAAAAACAGGAGAATCACTACAAGTTTGATCTTCCTAGTAACACCCTGTAGACCCTGCAGAAACTTTGCTAAATAAGAAAAAAAAAAAAAAAAGAGAGAGAAACAAAGACAGAAACAGGGTAACATAGTACAATACACGTGTTATAGATTTTCAAAACAAGAATAGCTGATTAGCAATGGTTGACATATTATTTATTTTATTGTCAAATCTGGTGCTCAGATTAATAGATATAGTTATGTAATATTAGACATATGATTTAACATTACTGCTTGCTTTCAAGAAATCTTAAATTTTTGTTCTTGTCTCTTTTCTTGTTCTTTCATTATCTTTTTTACTTTTTTTCTGTCCCATATTTTATTTATTTTTCCCATAATTTTATTGAAGAACAGTAGCAATGAGACAGTTTCAAATCAAAGTAGTAGGGCAGATTCAATAATTAGTACATTGCACATTGTTTTCTTAGTGGTTATTTGCTGCACAAGGTGCAGACTTGATTTTCTATTTACAGACACTGTTATATCAGATCCCTCTATTCATTGAATTAAGAGAATGTAGCTGTATACCTATCTTTTTTTAAAGCTGATTTATAGTACAATTTCAATAATTTATACTTTTTATATTGTTATCTTCCTAGTGGTTTTCCATAGTACATGAAACAGACAGGATATCCTGTCCAAATACTATTAGTGCAAATTTTTCTTCTCATAGAATTATGCAAAAGTAGCTGCATATTTATCTTAACTGTTCTGTATACACAAATACAGAATGATCTTTCCTTTGCATCCCCTTTTCTTGTTTAATCCTGTCAGAGATGGGTATTCTGTTGGCTTTCAATTATTATAGGTGCTTGAATTCAGCAAAACACTCCAACACATTCCAGCAGTCCACAGTAGTAGTAGGTTATCCACAGAAATTGTTGCCTAGAACCTATTACAGCTCAGCATATTAATATGGCTTCACTTTATATACTTTGATTTTATACTTTTCTGATTGGTGGTTAAGACCAAGATAAAGAAAGACCTATATAACATGAAATGTAACTTTTGTATCTGATAAGGTCAGTCACGTACCCTCAGGATTTATCTTGAGTAACCTTGTACTGCACTTTGTAGATCCTTTGTCAGTGTCAGTTATTACCTTTTTAAAAAAAAATATTTTAGAGATATCAATTGATAAGACATTAGGAATGGTACACATTTAGAAGACCAAGGTGACAGGTATATAAGCATAATTTTTGTATTGCACATTTCCATCCTCAACGTAGCTGCAAAGTTCACAGATACCAGCATACTGTTAGTCAAGGTGAAATTTCTACATATTTACTGCCATTTTCAAAAAAAGTGATGGAAATACTTAGTACAAGTATATACTTGCATGTTGTTTTGTTCTTTTTTTATTGTTTTTGGTGGAACTAGGGATTGAACTCAGGCCCTTACAATTGCCAGGGAAGCACTTGTTCTACTGAGCCATCTCCCCAGCCCCATACTTACATGTTTTCCCCTACCTTTTTCCCTATCTTTTCTCCATTTTGTTGTTTAATCTTTAACTTCCATTTTTTTCCATTTTACAGTATCAGCTATACCTTTCAGGTTTTATTTCTTCTTTTGGGGTCTTACACTAGGGAGACAATATGATATTTACACTCGTGGGTCAGGTTTATTTCACTTAAGAGTGTAGCATTTAGTTGCATCCACATACCTATGAAGTTTACGAGTTTGTCTCCTTTATAGCTGAGGAATACTCCATTGCATAAAAATACCACACAGTTTTCATCCATTCCTCAGGTGATGGGTGTTTTCGTTGCTTCCAAGATTTGGCTAAAGCAAATTGTGCTGCTAAAAATATGGATACCCATACATTGCTATGCTATGATGTTTATAGTTCCTTTGAGAAAATACTCAAAAGAAGAATAACTATTTGCTAGGATTTCTTTGAGGATTTTTGCCTCTATATTAACATGGAAATTTTATCTTTAGTTCTGCTTCATGTTGAATCTTTCCCTCATTTTGATATTAGCATAATACTTGCCTTCAGGAATGATTTCGGGAGTATTGCTTCTTTTTCAATTTCATGGAAGAGTTTGATGAGTGCTGGGATTATATCTTCTGCTCTGTGTTTGTAAATAGAATATCATGTCTGCACCTTGTACAACAATTAACCACTCAGAAAGCAATACACAATGTATTAATTATTGAATCTTTTCTACTAATTTGATTTGAAACTGTCTCATTGCTATTTGTTCTTCAATAAAACTATGGAAATTTTTTTTTGTAGAATCAATGTGTGAAGCCATCAGGACCTGGGCTTTTCTTTGCTGATATTTTTTTATTACATTTTCAATTTCATTGGGTGACATTGTGGTATTGAGATATTTTATACCTTCTTGATTCAGTTTTGGTAATTTATACCTATCTAGGAATATGTACATTTTTTCTGTGTCTTCTATTGTTTGAGAGTAAAGATTTTCAAAGTAGGTATTGATGATTTTCTGAATTTCCACATGATCTGTAGTAATTTCACCCTTTTATTCCTTATTGCTTAAATTTGAGTTTTTTCTTTTGAATTATTTTTTCAATTTTATTTGATTCTTCAGAGGACCAGCCTTGTGTTTCATTAATTCTTTGCACTATTTCCTCTGTTTCAATCGCATTAATTTCTGCTCTAATCTTTATGATTTCTTCCCATCAATGAGCATTGGTCTTCATTGCTCTTTTTCTCATGCGTAAGGTGCAGCATTATGATATTTATTCATTCTGACTCTGTTTTCCTAATGTGTGCATTGTATGTTATAAATTTTCCTCTAAGAACTGCTTTCATTGATTCCCACAAATTCCAGTAACTCATGCTTGAGATTTTGTTGGATTGTAGATACTGTTTAATTTCTTGTTTAATTGTATCTGTAATCTGTTGTTTCCTCAGAGGGTGTTATTTAATTTACACATGTTTATGGGGTGTTATTTTTTCTCATTAATTTTCAGTCTCCTTGCACTGTATTCAAATAATTTGCAAGGGGTAATTTCTGTTTTCTTGTATGTACTTCAGAATGACCTTTGAAGTATTATGTAGTCTATTTTATTTATTTATTTATTTATTTTTTTTTTTTGTCTTTTTGAGACAGGGTCTGACTATGCAGTTCAGGCTGGCCTTAAGCTCACTTTGTAGCTCAGGCTGGTCTCGAACTCACAACAATCCTCCTGCCTCAGCCTCCCGAGTGCAGGGATTACAGGCATGTGCCACCATGCCCGGCTATATGTAGTCTATTTTAGAAAACATCCCACATGCAGTTGAAAAGAATGTATATTTAGATTTTGTTGGGTATAATACTCTGTATATGTCCACTAAGTTCATTGTTTTCAAAGGTCTTGTTCAATTGTGCTACCTCTTTGCTAATTTTTGTCTGTTAGACCTATGTTTATGGAACAAGGGAGGTTAAGTTTTCCTGCTAAGATTGTGGTATTGGATATTAGATTTTTCATGTCCATTAAAATTTGCCTTGCATATTTGGGTGCTTCCATATTTGGTGCATACATATTTATGACTATTATCTCTCCCTTCTCTATTTTTCCCCTAATCAGTATTTAGGGACCTTCTTTATTTCCTTTGATAATTTTTGGTTTGAATTTAAAATTATCTGTGAACAGGATTGCTATCCCTGCTTTTTCCTGAGGTCCTGGGGTATGTAGTATTGTTTTCCATCTTTTGACTTTCAGCCTTTCAATTTCTTTGTGAATTACATGTGTTTCTTTTATATAGCATATTGTTGGATTTTGTCTCTTAATCTACTCCAGTCTATTTCTTTTAATTGGTGAACTGAGTCCATTTACTTTGATGATTGTAACTGAGATGTATTGACTTGCATTTGGCATGTTATTTTCCTGCAGTTGGTTTCCTACTTTTCTCTTGCATTAGATTGTTGCCTTATTTGGTGAGTTCTTTCAGTTCTTATTCTAGGAGTTGTGGTCAATTTGATCCTTTTGTAGAATATCTATTTGTACTCCGTGTAGGGTTGATTTGTTCATCATGATTTCCTTTAGTTGTTATTTTTCCTGAAATTATATTACTTCATTAAACTTGAATGAAAATTTTTCAGGACATATCAGTCTGGGTTGGATTTTGTTTTCTCATAGGGCTTGAAATACTTCAGTCTATGCTCTTCATGACTTGATCATTTGTGAGGAGAAATGTGATGTTATTCTGATGTGTTTTCTTTTAGATGTGATCTTTTCTCCAGAAACTTTTTGTACACTGTTCTTGTGCTGAATTTCTGGAATCTTGATTATCATATGCCTGGGTTTGTTTTTAATTGGGTTGACATTATTTCGAGTTTTATATGCCTCAATTACCTGAATGTTAGGTTGTTTCTCCATATTTGGGAAGTTTTCTGTTATTACTTCTGCACATATTCTATTTATATCTTTTTATTGACTCCTTTTATTTCTCATTGATGCTTGTTAGTCTTACATTGTTCATCTTTGCATCTTGCAGCTGTTGAATTATTATTTCCTGAAACTTAATTGTTTTTAAAAGATCTTTCCTTAACTTTTCACTAGCTGCAACAGTGACTTCAAGTTATGAAAGTCTACCTTTATTTTATTTTATTTTAGGGAAGGGTCCACAGGGTATTCAGGGTCACACTAGTAGATCAGACTCATAGTAATCCGCATGTTTACAGCCTCCCAAGAGCTGGGATTACAGGCATGTGCCACCACACCCAGTCTCAATTGCTGTCTCAGCCTTCCCTTGAGATGGACCAGCACAGTAGGCCTGGGGATAGATCCCCTTCTCCTGCACCTGCTTGGGGGCACTTTAATCTTCTGAGCTATTTCACTGGCCCAGTTTTGCCAACTTTTAATTCCATTTTTAATATCCTGAATATCTCTTTGAATCTGCTTCATGCATTCCATTTCTTTTTTATATTGCTCATTTAAGATTTCCTTCCTGTTTTTATTCTCCTCTTATTTTTTTATCAATGTCTCTTTTAGAAACACTTAGCAAGTATTTTTTTATACTTATCATCTCCTTTTTTACTTGGGAACTAATTTCTGATCTGATTTCTGATATACCCTTCTGCAGTTGTTTCTTCACTTTCAGATGCTATTATTTCAGAGATTTCAGATTTGTGACTTCCATTTTACTCTATGCTAGCATATTTTGCATTTGTTCTGGGTGGGCCTCGAGCTTGAGAATGCATTTCGTTCCTTCTCTTTGTCATTTTACATTTCAGAGGAAGTCTTTATTTCTGTGATACTTATTTTTATGGTAACACGGACTGAACTCAGGATCCTGCACTTGCCAGGCAAGCACTCATTTACTGAGATATCTCCCTGGCCCCTCTGTGATATGTTTTTGTGTAAGTTTGATAGCAGTTATCTGTATCACTGTTATCAGTGCCACTCTGTGTAGAGTGTGTTCAATAGGTATCTCTTCTGTTGTAGAGATATGCGTTTTGTGTTTGTCCCAAGTTTTTGGCCTATTGATTGAGAGTGAGATATTGGTTTTTGTTTGTTTATTTTTAAAATTAATTTTATTGAGAAACAAATAGCAATGAGACAGTTTCAGAATTAATTAGTGGGACAGTTTCAATAATTAATACATTGCATATAGTTGTCTTCAAAATGGTTATTCATAGTACAAGATGCAGGTATGATATCCTGTCCAGTGTCCTCTGTACTTTGGTGTATGGCATTGGTGAGGTTATTACCCAAGCACCTTCTGATATTATTTGCCAAGAGAGATCATGTAGCTGAGGCAAATATATTTTTCTATTCACAGTGATACAATTAGCAATGCTAATAATGAGTAATGAGAATTAGCAATTGAAAACTTTTGTAACTAATAAGCTTGGTTTTTAGACCATAAAAGCAAACATTATGACTATATAGCTAAGCACATATAAAACAAGTAATTTGTATTGAAATTAGTTCCCCTAAGTTCCATTTCATCAACTACCTTTGATGTACCTGGAATGTTCCAGGCAAATTATTTCAACCCAAGTTAACAGTTGCCACCTCTGTCTTCAGAGGATGCTGTCATATATCTGGCTCTATTTCTGGGACCCACTGGGCCAATCATTATGCCTCAGCTCACAGGTCAGTATCTACCTGTGCTGCATATGACAAGCAGGGTCTGACTTGGGTCTGACTGTTGTGCTCCACTTCTTCCTGCTGAAGTCCATGAAAGTGAACCTGGTGAGTCTAGCTGGCTAGATGTTCTGCCCCTGGTTAACTTAGCTACCAGAGTCTTGGCCCTAGCCTCTCTGCAAGAAGTTCTGCCATAGGGTCCCAAATCAGGAATCGCTGCTGAGGCTTGCTCCAGCAACTATCCCCAATTAGGCCTCTCAGAGTCAGTCTTAAATATAAAATGGTTAATGTTCCTAAAACTTTGCTTCCTACTTAGTTTTGCAAAATGTAGGAGCTTTCTCAAGTCTCATGTTTTACAAATCATGCAGTTCATTTTTGTTATTTCAGTGTTTTTCCCTTTAAAATGGGTTATCTCAGGGCCAGCCTGACAGCTCAGTGGACTAAAGCACCTCATTTGGCAGAGCACAGTGGCCAGCATTTGATCTCCAGAGTGCCATGCGGGCCCCGACCCCAAGGCATGCTGATCCAGGGATTGAGACTGGATCTGGTCAAATCTATGTAGTGAGACCTTGTAGACCATGTCCTAAATACATTTTTAAAAAAAAGGTTTATCTCAGTAACCTTAAGAATTATGGGTGGCTGGGGATATAACTCAGTGATACAGATACTGTCTGGTAAGAGTAAGGCCCTGAGTTCAATAATCTGAAGCAAAAAAAAGACAGACAGAAAGAAGAGTCATAGAAACAGAATGTAAAAATCTACAGCTGTAAGAATGCCAAGTCTAGTAAAGTTTAATAACTAGCATTGTCTATCTAGCCTAGTGAAACATGACTTCTAGAGAATATTCAAGTTTTTATTTTTATTAGGCAAAAAATGAGCAGATCTAGCAATTTCATGAAAGGAAACTTTCAAAGTATTGTTTGACAGTATTTCAGAATAACATCACTTCTCGACCTTTTGACTAAGATCAAATGTGTATTTCAAAATAATAATACCATTACTTTTTTTCATTTTTCAAGTCTTATGATTAAAAAATATATAAGACTATAAAACTTGATAAAAACACTGGTGAGATAGCTCAGTGGACTAATCACCTACTTAGGCCAGCATAGGGACTGGAGTTTAATCCCTAGCACCATAGACTGGTGACTTCTGAGTGCACTGAGCTGTCGACTGAGATTGGATGTGGTGGCACAGACCTGTAAACACAATGCTGGGGAGACTGAAAACAGGTGGATCTCTAGGAGTCCGAGCTGCATTATGAGACTCTGTACCAAATATATTAAGAAAAACCTGATAAAGACATTATTAGATTCTGGAAAAGAGAGAAATTTAATAAAACCTTAACTTTAGTATTTTGTGGATGTGCAAATATATAAAAAAGTATTACTTAAGTACTGTGTATATGTTTTCATTTCCAAAAATTCAGTCTATAATTAAATTTAATATTAACTTTGAGAATTATTCTTTGTGCATTGCATTTCATACATTGATTGCACTGGACTCAGTTGTGGAAAAAGGAATGTGTTTTGTTTTATTTAGTTTTTAACATGTGTATTTTTTTACATGTGTATTTTTGATGGTCAGTGAATTATGTTCATGACCTCTTTGTTTTATTTCAATATCTAGCTTGAAATGGAAAATCATAAGTATAAGATGATATCAAACTTAAATAAATAACACCTGTCAATATGTGAGATTATTTCAGTAACACACATCAGACATGACATTTCTTTAAGTTAGACTGCCTGCATCATTTTGCTTTTATATTTCCATTTGAAAATTTTAAATAAGTGCTAGAATTTGTGATTCTATGCTAATAAAACTAGTTTTAATTTTTCAGGCTACTTAAAGAAGAGTAGGCATTTATGTAAATTACTTTGGCATAGAAATATGGTTGAGAATCCTGGACTTGTCTGTTCTTTCCTGGTATCAACAAAACATGTAATCAATTACATTACATGAAGATATCAAGTAAAAAGATTATTGGAAAAGTTTTATTGCATATACTAGATAACTATAAATGATCATGATAGCTACTTTTTCCAATGACTGCTATAAGTGCAATATGATTATGATAACTATATTTTGCTTGCCCAATTTTGGCATCTAAACAGATATACATCCAATCTGGTAAACAAGGCAGAAAGACAATTTGAGTAAACTTAAAAGAATATTTTCATTATAAGAGGAAGGTAGGAAGAAAGAGATTATCTCCTGGAGGCTGTTACATATGGATATAATGTTGAAAAATGTTCAATATGATATCAACACTCTGTAAATGAAATCAAATTGTGAAGAAAGTAAAAGTCACAGAAAGGTGCAACTGCAACCAGATTGTACCTGGAATGGAATCCACTTTAAATTCTGATACACTTTATCAGCAATATCTCATCCACTGAATTTCAATCTGTGGAAGCATTTTTTCAGAAAAAAAACATTCATCATCCAAATCAATTCCATCACTTTATTTTTTTTTTGAAAATTCTGTTTATGAAATTATGTCATAGAGAAAGTACACACAAACAAATATATTTGAAATGTGAACCTGTGGAATGATTAAGGCAACTCTTAAAATTAGTATAAAATGCATTCTGATTACTTGGCAACGACACAAAGACTCTATTTTATTTTGTTTGTGAAGTTCTATTTAAGTAATTTTGGGCAGATTTCATTAAGATAATTGACATATATTGCAAAAATATTTCGTTTTCTTGGAAAAGAGGCCTTTGTATAGTTAGTTCATTCACTACTTTATGGGAGTCTTACTCAGCTTTCTGAAGAACAGGTAGAAATGGAATTAGGGAAACCATCAAATTATACAACTGATATGCTCCAAAATGATAAGTGGGTGGGAATGTATGACTCAGTTGCCAAGAAGAATTGTGTCATGAAAATAACTGGTTTAACTTCTGCTATAGGTAAAGAAGAAGATAATTCAGCTGTTCCCTAAGTCATGGCTGTGATTACTGAGGGTACTGCCTTACTATCTGTGGGTATGGTTAGAGTCATGATGGGCTTCTTTAGTTGATTTGCTAAGGAAAAAGCCCACATTTTATTCTATCGGAGATCACTACAGATGGATTTGGACAGATGAACCCACAGCACACGCTACAAGACCAGTCACTGTCTTTGCCTTTTCTTTGAACAGAGTTCAGAGACAAAATTTGTAATCATTGCAGCTCTGTTCTCAGAGGAACAAGGAAAGAATGTTTCCAAAACTTTGGAAAGGGATACAAAGAGCATGAATTTCAAGGTTTGATTTTCCACCACTGAGGCTGCAGGAGGAAAATGCTATTATCCTCTCTTCTGTGATTTAACTTATCCGAGGAACAACATGTTATAAGCTTAACATACTCACAGAGCATCCCAGTACCTGCTATGTTATGGGAAAAGAATGACAATAAAGGATTGCCAAAGACCAGGGATGGCTTTTCTCAGAAAATCTAGATATCAAGTGGATTCCTCAAATAGTTTATAAATATTCAAACTGTTTCAATTAATTTCAAAAGTATTTTAGAATTTGAATAGTCAAGGGTGCCAAAAATGTTATTTAAAGAGCCTGCGATTTTCTTTATAGAACCACATGTGTTCCTCCATAACACATTCTTTAGTTTTGAAACAAAATTTTCAGAGTGACAGGCAAAGCAGGAGCAAGCAAATTCTAGTAATAATTGCCCTCAAGACAAACTAAAGCCCAAACATTTGTTCAGCACCTCATTATGAGGTCATTTTTCTCACATCAGTAGATGTCAAATTCTTGGGCTATGGGAGGTAGAAATTTATGCCTCTAGTAACCAGAAATTATCTTACTTTCAAAAATGAGATTTTTAGTGTTCCCATTAGGGCTCTCAGGTTAGCTTATTAAGACTAAATGGGCAGCTGAATAAGATCACCTGTCTCCGATTGGAAAGGAAATAAAGTTAATGGTTAGACATCCTGGCTGGCTATATCCTTTAGCCTGCTTACTAAACTATGTTCTAAAATCCCAACCTGAGGATTTAACTCCGTGGGAAACTTGATCAGTTCATTTTGTTTTTTAAGACTCTTGGCTGATTTACACTTTGACTTGAAAATTTGGCTCACGAAAGCATTTAGTAACTGTGTGCAATTAGGGAGGTGGTACCGGGAAAAATGCTGTAAAATATTGCCCTGTTTTATTCTCTTCCTAAGCTTGCCAACATTTCAAGCTAACATTTTAAAAAATCTTCAGCCTGCAAAGAGTAGTTATGTGTATGTATAAAGGTTGTAAGAGGTGGAACTGATGGATAAGACCTCATAGTTTATCATGCAAATTTCTATAGTTGACTTCTGGAGGACTTATGCCCTAGGTTTGTCCTATTTTCTTCTTCGTAAAGTTAGAAACTTTAGCAGATGCAACCTGAGGCAAACTATTAACAGGTTTCCTGGCATCTTCATTTTATCTTTTTCCTTTCTTACAAATCCTCCTCCTATACACTTTACTCAGGCATTTCTTATCCCTATACATTTTCTACTAAAACAAATGAGTACTGACTATTGAAAAGATCTTATAATTTAAGTGCACTTGTGCTTTAAGCTTCACTTCTATTCGTGGAATAAATTATTTTATCAAACACGTTTCTTTCTCCATCTAGTAGAAAGGAAAAAGTTCATTAATGGAAATTCAGAAATCACAGCACATAGTCCCTAACTCTGCAGGTTTGGTAGATTATTTGCTGTATGAGTTCTCACTTAAATCTTCAAAAAATTCTAAACATACCAAATGTTGGCAAAGGTAAATATACCAAATTTTCATAAGTGTATGGTGTGAATACCATGCTGAACTTCAGTATGCTCAAGCTAGTTACTTCAGACTAAGATTTCCAATGATCATTTTTTTTTTGTAGAGGACTCCAATTAACTTTACCTTGATTAAAGCACTGGGGTGTAATTTACTGCATTATTAATAAATGGTGAACCAACTTTTTTTTATTGTAAGAAAGTATGCTATTGTACAAACTGTTCTTTTTTAAAAATAATTTTATGGAGAAATAAATAGCAATGAGACAGTTTCAATACTGATTAGTAGGACAGTTTCAATAATTAATACTTTACATATTCTTGTCTTAATGGTTATGCAGGGTGAACCAGCTTTGGAGGATAGGAATTGCAAGGAATTCAGAAAGAATACCACAGTTGGTACTATAGATCATAACAACAAAATGTTTATAGTACAGTTGGAAAGATAAAAGCAGCATCCATGAAATGAACAATCATAAATCCCAAAACCAACGTATAAAAACGTTCTAACTTTAAAGAAGTTACTATGGATTTCAGAGATATTGACAGTAAATATGTCGTAGATTAAGAAGGAGATATGTATTGTTAGCAATATTAAGATTATAGGAGTTAAAATGGAGCCATTCTAGGTAAGAAGAGAAAGGCAAATTTTAAAGAATATGTGGGTAGGAGTTGAGTGGAATATGTGGAAAGGAGGTACAGAGTGAGATGCAAGGGTATATAAGATTGCCGAGGCAGGAATAATAAACATTATAGATATGTTAGAAACTACACAGAGGAAATTAATTTTGTTATGAGTGGACAGAGAATGTCATATATCTTATGGTAAGATGGGGGGATCCAATAATGACATAAAATTGCAAAAGCAATCGATGCTTGGCCTCTTATGGTGTGACCTTTGGGGGGTCATAAGATATTTTATCTGTATTCTTCATGTACAAATAGGACATAGGGTTTTGGTAACATTTTAGGAATAATGAAGAATATATAATATATCACTTCCTGTTCTTTGTTTTCTTCAACTTCTTCACCATAAAATATTTCAATTATTATATCATTATTATCGATTTAGGCAATTAATATGACTATGATTTTTATGACTTTTCCATAAAAGAAGTGGGACTTATTTTATTTCTGCTTAACTCTTGGTAGATTTTGGTACTATTTTGAGCAGTAAACTATCTCAGAATTTATAGTGTGTCAATTTATAGGCCATGGTCATCTCTTACTTGTCTTTTTGAATTCTTGCTCTTACTAGCCTCTAAAAACACAGACACTATGATGTGAAAAAACATAAGCCTTTTAGAGACGCCAAATAATACTGTAATTTACAGATTCACAGTATCAATGTACTTTCAGCTAACAGTTGCCAATAAGCACCAATCACATTGAGTGAGGCATTTGACCATGAAGACTTGTTAAGAATGTTTCAGCCAGGACACAGACAAAGGAACTACAGAATAATGTACAGGACTACAAGATAAACCCTGAGAAGACTTCAATGACCACATAGGAAATATAAAGTTCATGTGTTGGTATATAAGTTTTGATCTACCTAGGTCTTAACCATCCAGCAGAAAAGTATAAAAGTATAAAAATGAAGTATACATCGTGAGCCCATAATATTAAGCTGAGA
>PVKA01046503.1:0-14894 GCA_004027165.1 Ctenomys sociabilis
CCCTTCTCTCCCCTTGCTGTTTCCCTTCCACAGAGCAGAGCCAGGTAGTTGCAGGCAGGCAAAGTCAGTAAAAAGGAGCTCAACTCCAGCCAAGATCAGGCCAAGCAGGCCTCAGAAATGGAGTTTCAAAAGCAATTGCAAAAAAAAAAAGAGAAGCAATTGAACACATTGATCAAGTACAAAATGAAATAGACTTAATGAACAGGCCAGTGAGGAAGCATTGAAAGAAATATAACAAACTCCACCCACCTTTTTTTTCAGAATTGGTCTGAACTGATCGCCAAAATCCCAGATTTTTGGATAACTACATTTGTTAACCATACACAAGTGTCCGCACTGCTTGGGGAACAAGCAAGCATTATTTGACCAGAGTTGAAGTGACAGAATTTGAAGACAGCAAATCAAGTTACAGAATAGATTTTAATTTTGATGAAAATCATTATTTTGAAAATAAAGTTCTCTCCAAAAAATGTCATCGGAACGAGAGTGATGATCTGTCTTCAAGGTCCACTGAAATCAGGTGGAAATCTGGAAAGGATGTGACAAAATGTTCAAGTCAAACGCAGAATAAAGTCAGTAGAAGAGGCAGCAGGAAGAGCCTGAGAGTTTCTCTACCTGGTTCATTGATCACTGGGATTCTGGTGCAAATGAGTTAGGAGAGGTCATCAAGGACACCCTGGCCCAACCTCCTGCAGTACTGCCTGATTCCTGAAAGGCATGAGGAGGAGGCCTAGGGGGAAGAGGTCCATGAAGACCAGGAGGAGGAGTAGAAGGAAGAGGAAGCTGGAAGACATCCCCGAGGTGATGAGGACAAGGGTGAGGAGGATGAGTATGACCAGGAGGATGAGGAGGGTGAGGAGGGCGAGGAGGCTGAAGGAGAAGATGACTAATTGAATAACATTCCATCCTTCTTGCTTTTCTTTACTATTTTTTTTTTCCAGTCCCTGGGAGCAAGTTGCAGGCTTTTTCCCGCCCTTGTGCTCAGTTGCCCTGTTCTTGAGGTCTCTCCCCTCAAACACCAAGGTTCTCTACTTACTTTGTGGGGAGAAACCTTGCAGAATACAGTGGGTCAAGGATCTCCGCAGCCTTCTGTTCTCAGTTCATTTTGCTTCCCTCCTGTCTCCACAAAAATTTTGGAATCAACACCACCGGGCTCTGTGGAAAAAGACAAAACTCTGTTCTCTTCATTCTGCTGGAAGCTGCAGGGTGCTGGGCCCCTATGTTTTAGTGCATAGAGTTGTAGCTTTCTTCCTCCTCTCTGTATGTTGGCATCAGGTATGACACTGTGTCTCGGTGAATATGGACAGTTAGCATTTACCACCACGTACTTGTCTACTTTCTCTTCTTTAAAAAAAGATTTACTGTTTTTTTTAAAAAGGGCACAGAAGGTCAGTGTAGGTGGGATTGAGATGTTTGGGTGGGTTGAAGGCATTTGACAACATGGCTTCTCTTTGGCATGTATAATTGTGATGTTAACAGACATCCCTGTAGTTTACAATAACACTTTTAAAATGAAATTCTCTCCTAATGATGACTTAAGCCTGCCACTCAATAAGAGATTCAGCAGAACCTATATGGTCTTATTTGCAATTGACATTCTCTATTTTAATTTTGTTGTTATATTTTTAATTTTTTTTGTTTTGTTTTCACTGGAAAGGAAAAGGTGTTGTGCAGATTTAAATGTTTAAGTGTACAAGTTTCTTTTTTACAATAAAACTACATGTGTACACAAAAAAGTGCTCCTTGAGTGGGATTATAGATAAATAAATATGCTAGATATTATTTCAAGTGCCTGTGGTTCATGTAACAATAGGCTAATTTAAATCACATGGTAAGATTTAAGATATCTTTAAGATTAGTAACATATTTCCATCCAAGTTGTAAGATAATCAAGCTAATATGAAAAATCAACCTTATAAACGTGGTGTCTGTTAATGTCTATATAGCATACAGAAGAGCTTTTCTTGGTCAAACATAACACATATAACTCAAAAAATTGTTACCTGTTATGATGGGATAGCTAAAGTACTTGTTTTTGTCTATAATTCAAAGGTTACACTTTCTGTGTGCACATATGGTCTTTAAAATATTAAAACACTCATTGTCAAATTTACAAAATTAAATTTAAAGACATGAGGTAGATATTTTACTAAAATAAACTTCTTGTGTTTCCAGCATTAGGCTTTGGTTACTAAGAGTGACTTATGTGAGTTAGAAAAACATTTGAATGTATTTTCATCTTTATTAATTTTATTGAGAAATACATAGCAGTGAGACAGTTTCAAAAAAACCGATTAGTAGGACAGTTTTAAAATTAAGACATTGCATATTATTGTCTTCATAGTGGTTATTCATAGTATAAGATGCAGGCATGTTATCCTGTTCAAACACTATTATTACAAATCTTTCTTCTCATTGAATTAAGAGAAAGTAGCTGTATATCTATCCTATTTTGTATATACAGATACAAAGTGGTTCTTCATTTATTTCTGCTTTTTGTGTTTAGTTTTGTCAGAGATGGGTGTTCCTTTGCATTTAAATATGTAGATGTACGAATTCAGTGGAAAAATACATTATAGTCCAGTATCTCATAATAGTAGTGGGTTTTCCGTAGATCTGGCAATGTCAGAAGTGGTTGACTTGAGCCTTTTACAGCTGACCATATTAATATGGCTTTACTTTTCATACCTAATTTTTACACTTTTCTGCTGGTTGGTTAAGAGCAAGATAAAGCAAGAACATTTGAATATTAACTTACAAAATATTTTTAGTTCATAATAGGTTAAATAAAAAACCTATTATCTTAGTTTATTGCACAAGCACATTAAGGCATAGATATATGTATACATCTAAAAAAAACTATACTTCATATCTGAGCTTTAAAGTTAAATGTATAAAGTAAGGACTATGCAATTTTTTTTTTTTGTCTTTTTTTTTTGAGACAGGGTCTCACTATGCAGTTCAGGCTGGCCTTAAGCTCACTTTGTAGCTCAGGCTGGTCTTGAACTCGCAACAATCCTCCTGCCTCAGGGGACTATGCAATTTTAATGTACACTAATAACCGATAGGTGCTCTCTTTTCTTCCATATATGTTTAGAATCTAGATGTATAAAATTTGAGATCTTTTTTTTTTTTAAGACAAAACTTCACTTTGTAGTTCAAGAAGGCTTTGAACTGACCTTGTAGCCCAAGCTGTCCTCAAATTCCTCCTTCCTTGGCCTCCTGTGTGTGCATCTCAAAATTTATTCCTGACATACATATTCTATCCTATTGGCTTTACTTGAACAAAATTTTTTTGTTATTCTACAAATTAGATATATGTATGTGCTGGATAATAAATCTATTTGCACTCACTGGCACTTTCCTAAACTTATCAGAGTGCTCTTAATTCTTGTCAGTTTAGTGACACCTTGTAAAGCCTGAGTTTCAGGATGATAAAGTGTTTGGAGAATGTTCTGATGGGTTGAAAGAACTCACAGAACTGAAGATAGGACCTACGTGTAAAGATTCATACCAGGCAACAAGTTCATTCAGTGCTAAAGTAGACAAAATGAAGTGTTCCAACTCAAGGCTTAAAATTCAATGAAAAAGAAAGCTCCAGCCTCAAAGATTTGTTGATTTGAAGAAGCACCAAAGATCATATTCTGGGGCCACAACTTAAGCAGAATGGATTCAAGAGATCTGCATTTGTGAGCCACACACACAGCTGACCTCACTGAAGTCCACAATCAGATGTTTTCGTTTGATCAATGCTATGGAAAAAAAAAGAGTCAGAGGTTGCAAACAAAAATAATTCTTCAAAAAGTTGTCTGTTGAGAGAGCATATCAGAAGAAAACATAGCTTTAACATATTAACCTTTGTCCTGATGCATATATTGGGTCAGGTGTGCCAGTGTCAAGGGTGTCATGGGTAGAGAGGTCATCTTTCCTCCAGGCTTATACTAGATATTTGATGAAATTGTCATCAGTACTGCTGACAACAAGCAGAGGGAGAAGTCAATGATCTTTTTAAGGTTTCTGCTAATCCTGAATCTATTATTATAAGTATTTGGAGTAATGGAAAAGGCATTCCAGTAGTAAAACATGAAGTAAAGAAAAGTTATGTTCCTGCTTTAACATTTGGACAACTTTTAACATCCAGGAACTATGATGAGGAGGAGGAAAAAGTTACAGGTGCCTGCATCAGTTATGATACAAGATGTTATAATATTTTCACTATAAAGCTTTCAGTAGAAAGAGCTTGCAGGGGCTGAGGAGTTGGCTCAGTAGAATAAGCACTTCCCTAGCAAGCTCAAGCTCTTGAGTTCAATCCCTGGTTCCAGCAAAAAAAAAAAAAGTGTTTGCAAAGAACACAAATATGCTTTTAAACAGACTTGGATAAATAATATGATGAAGACTTCTGAAGCCAAAAATAAAATTTTGATGGTGCAGATTACACATGCATACCACACCAATCAGATCTGTGTACAGTTAAGATGGAACACATGACATCATGGCCCTCAAGAGAAGAAGTGTGTATTACTTGGCTGCTTCATGGAAAGGGGTCAGGTTATGTTTTTTTTCTTTTTTTTTTTTTTTTTTTTTTTTTTGAAATAGGGTCTCACTATGCAGTTCAGGCTGGCCTGAAGCTCACTTTGTAGCTCAGGCTGGTCTCGAACTCACAACAATCCTCTTGCCTCAGCCTCCCAAGTGCTGGGATTACAAGCATGCGCCACCACGCCCGGCGCCAGGTTATGTTTAATGGAAAGAAAATGCCAATAAATGGATTTTGCAGTTATGCAGACCTTTATGTGAAAGACAATTTGTTTCAAATTGGGATAACTCTGAAATTTATTCATGACCTTGAGAATGAAACATGAGATGTTTGTCCTATTCAGTAAAGAAAAGATTCCAGCAAATCAGGTTTGTAAATAGTATCACAACTACAAAGTTGGACAGCATGTACATTATGGAGTCGATCAAGTTGTTGGTAAACTCATTGAAATAGTTAAGATAAAGAACAAAACTGGGGAATCAGTGAAACCATTTCAAGTAAAAACAAACAAACATAGGTTTTTATTAATTGTCTTACTGAAAATGAATCTTTTGATTCTCAGACTAAGGAAAATATCACTCTACAGCGCAAAAGTTTCAGATCTAAATGTCATCTACCAAAAAAATTTGAAGTAGCCTCTAATTGTGACATTGTAGAAAGTTTTCTGAACTGGGTGAAATTTGTGTCTCAGACTCAACTTCATAAGAAACATTCATTAGTAAAACATAGTGACATCAAAGGAATTCTCATACTGGAAGATGCAAATGATGCTGGGCAAGCATTCCCTGCAGTGTATCTGATACTGACAGAAAGACACTGCTGTGTCACCTGCAGCCTCGAGATCAGATGTAATTCAGCAAGGCAGATATGGGGTCCCTATACTAAGGAGTAAGATTCTTAATGTAAGACAAGCCTTTCATAAACACAAACATAGAAAATGTAGAAATAAATATTATTGTTGAGATAATTCGTCTACAATACAAACTAAATTATGATGATACAGAATCTCTAAAAACATTATGTCATGGGAAGATTATGATTATGACTGGTCAAGGTCAAGGTGGTTCTCACAACCCAGTGATGTCCCAAATTTCTGATCAAGGAGATTATGGAGACACAAGGGAAGTGGTCGATGATGCAGAGTGTGTCTAAGGAGAGTCACATGGAGAGAAAACATTCTCTCAGGCTTTCACAGGGAGCACATTGGTCAGTCAATGGCTGTGACTCCTCCACATGGCTGACACTGACAAAGGATCTACAAACTGTGGCACAGGGCTTCAGGATAAATCCTGAGGGGATCTGACTGACCTTGTCAGATACAAAAGTTACATTTCTAGTTATCTCGGTGTTAACCATTCAACAGAAAAGTACAAAATCGAAGTATAAAAGTGAAGGCATACATTAGCATGCTGAGAAGGATCAAGTCAACAACTTCTGGCAGTGCCAGTCCTATGGAAAACCCACTACTGTCATGGACTACTGGACTATATTGCATTATTTTGCTGAATTCACACACCTACAATATTTAAGTGGCAATGGAATAACCTTCTCTGACAAAATTAAACAAAAAAAGGAGATGTAAAAGAAGACCATGTTTGTATCTGTATATTCCAAATAATTATAGCTATATAGCTACTTTCTCTTAATCCAATGAGAAAGATTTATACTAATAGTGTTTGTACAGCATATCATGTCTGCATCTTATACTATGAATAACCACTATGAAGACAACAATATGCAATGTACTAATCATTGGAAACGATATTATTTCTCTAATTTCCCTCTCAGTGTGTTTGTTATCTATTTAGAGGAGTGCTTTGACTTTGGGCTATTGGCTTTGTATCCTGCTATGCTACTGAATTTGTGCATCAATTCTAGTAGCTTCTTTGTGAGGTTTTTTGGTTCTTCCAAGTAAAGTATCATGTCATCTGCAAATAATGATAATTTAACTTCTTCTTTACCTATTCTTACTCCTTTTATTTCTCCCTCTTGTCTAATGGCTCTAGCTAATGATTCCAGAGCTATAGTGAATAGGAGAGGTGATAGAGGCCATCTCTGTCCTGTACCAGATCTGAGAGTAAACGATTTCAGTTTTTCCCCATTTAGAATTATGTTAGCTGTCGGCTTGCCGTATTATGTTTATAGATTTGCATATATTGAACCATCCTTGCATCCTTGGGAAGAACCCTACCTGGTCAAGGTGTATAATCTTCTTCATGGTTTGCTGTATTCTATTTGCTAGGATTTTATTGAGGATTTTTACCTCTATGCTCGTCAGGGAGATTGGCCTGTAGTCTCCTTTTTTAGTTGCGTCTTTCCCTGGTTTTGGTATCAGTATAATACTTGCTTCTAGGAATGATTTTGGGAATACTGCTGCCTTTTCAATTTTATTGAAGAGTTAGAGGAGTATAGCAATTATATCTTCTGTAAATATCTTGTAGAACTTAGCTGTGAATCCATCAGGACCTGGACTTTGCTCAGTCGGTAGGTTTTGGTTACATTTTGTATTTCATTAGCTGTTATTGGATTATTGAGAGTTGTTATATTTTCTTTATTCAGTTTTGGTAATTTGTAGATTTCTAAGAAACTGTCCATTTCTTCTGTGGCTTCTATTCTGTGACAGTAAAAATTGTCAAAGTAGATACTGATGATCTTCTGAATTTCCACTGGGTCTGTGGTAATTACACGCTTTTTGTTCCTTATTGCTTCTATTTGAATTTTTTCGTTCCTCTTTTTGCTGAGGTTAGCTAGGGGCTTCTCAATTTTATTTAACATTTTAAAGAATCAGATTTTTGATTCGATAATTCTTTGAACTTTTTTCTTATTCTCCATTGAATTAATTTCTGCTCTAATCTTTATAATTTCTTCCCATCTTTGCGCTTTGGGTTTCCTTTGCTCATCCTTCTCTAGGTGTTGGAGGTGCATCAATAGGGTGTTTATTTGTTACTGTTGTTCTCCTAATATATGAGTTTACAGCAATAGATTTCCCTCTGAGAATTGCTTTCATTGCATCCGATGATTCTAATAATTTTTTCACGAATTTTCATTGAATTGTAGATATTGTTCAATTTTTTTATTTAATTTCATCTGTGGCCCCTTGGATGCTGACAAGGGTGTTGTTTAATTTTCATGTATTTATGGGGTTTCTCTGGTGTCTTTTGTCATTTATTTCTAGTTTCATTGTAGTGTGGTCTGATATTATGCATGGGATATTTTCTGTTTTTTTCATATACTTAAGCGTGACCCATGGAACAGTATGGGATGAAATTCAGAAAATGAACCATGGGAAACGAAAGTGAGCAGCCGCGCCAGCGGATGGTAACCGGATTTCGCGGCCGTTCACACAGCGGACTGAGGATGAATGCCAGGGGTCTTGGATCTCAGCTAAAGGACAGTATTCCAGTTACTGAACTTTCAGCAAGTGGACCTTTTGAATGACATGATCTTCTACAGGAAGGTTTTCCATGTGTGAAAAATGAATTGTTACCAAGTCATGCTCTTGAATTATCAGAAAAAAATTTCCAGCTCAACCAAGATAAAATGAATGTTTCCACCCTGAGAAACATCCAAGGTCTGTTTGCTCCTCTAAAATTACAAATGGAATTCAAAGCAGTACAGCAGGTTCAGCATCTTCCATTTCTTTCTAGCTCAAACCTTTCATTGGATATTTTGAGAGGTAATGATGAGACTATCGGATTTGAAGATATTCTCAATGATCCATCCCAAAGTGAGCTCATGGGAGAACCACACTTGATGGTGGAATATAAGCTTGGTTTACTGTGATATATGTGTGTGCTGTTCAAAAACCAGATGGGAGCATCATATTGTAGTTGTCTTTTGTTATAATTTGATATATATGACATTAAAAGTGGTGGCATCTGAGAATTTTTGCCTAATACTAAAAAAAAAAAAAAAGAGAGAGAGAGAGAGAGAGAGAAAAGAAAATGAACCATGGACAGCTGGAAAAAAGTGTGTATTCAGCTGTCATTGTGTGGAACATTCTGTATATGTCCATTAAGTCTATATCTTCCAAGTTGTAGTTCCGGTCTACTACTTGTTTGCTAATTTTTTGTCTGCTAGACTTATCTTTTTGAAATAAGGGAGTGATAAATTCTCCTGTTAAGATTATGGTATTGGATATTAGATTTTTCATGTCCATTAAGATTTGTTTTATATTGTTAGATGCTCATGTGTTTGGTGCATACATATTTATGAGTCTGATATCTTCCTCTTGACTTTTTCCCTTAACCAGTATATACTGGTCTTCTTTATTTCATTTGATCATTCTTGGTTTGAAGTTGAGAACAGGATTCAAGTGAGTGGTTCTATTTTGTTGTCTGAGAATAGGATTGCTATGCCTGCTTTTTTCTGATGTCCTGGGGCATGTAATATTTCCTTCCATCCTTTGACTCTCAGCCTATGCATTTCTTTATGACTTAGGTGCACTTCTTGCATACAGCATATATTTGGATTTTGTTTCTTAATCCACTGTGCCAGTCTATTTCTTTTAAGTGGTGCATTGAGTCTATTTACATTGATGGTTATAATTGAGATGCATTGACTTATGATTGATATGTTATTTACCTGTGTTTTTTTGCTCCTTTTCCTCCTGGGTTAAATTATTTCCCATATTTAGTGGGTTCCTTCTGTTCTCATGATGGAGTTCTGATCATTTTGGTACCTCTCTAGAACATCTTTCAGTAGTCTGTTGTTGGGAGCGGTGTCCAGATGCGGCAGCTTGTTGCTGTCCTGCAGTCTCCATCCTGACATATCAAGGTTAACAGCCATGAGCCATATCGGCCCATCCTGACAAACAGGATGGCCTAGTAGAACGAGGGGCTGCCTGGTGGGAGCGCCGCAGGCAGCGGCTCAAGGTCTTTGGATAATGAGGCTTGGCAGTAACTCAAGGTCCCTGGGAAACAGCTTGGCGCTTTCTGTGGATTCCGCCTTGACATGTTAGGTATGATAAGAAATAGTGATGGCCCTGTCTGTGGATCCAGATAGAATGGGGGGGCTGCCTGGCAACAGAGCAGGATTGGCTGTATATTTGTGTGTGGCTGCTGAGGATTGGTTTAACTATACTATATAATCTGCTGTGCTTCCGCAATAAACTGAGATCTCCCCTTCTAAGAAGAAGGCAAGGTGTGTCTGAGTTTTCCTGTCTGCGCCGGACAGTCTGTTTAGGTTTGGCTTTGTCATAGTGAAATTCTTTCATTGTTCTTTATAATGGAAGTATTTCACTTCTCCATCAAATTTGAAAGAGAGTTTGCTTGGTATAGTAGTCTGGGTTGTAATTTGTTTTCATAGAGGGCTTGAAGCACTCTGCTCCATGCTCACTCAGAATTCTGTCAGTCATTTATGTGGAAATAACAAGCTTCTACAATTTAGCTGCTAATATAAACAAACTTCTTAGTAATGCTTGAGGATACTCTTGTATAAATTTAGCAATATTATTTTTAAGTGAAAGAGCATCCACAGACTACATTTTTCTATGTTGTTTTGCTTAAAAGCACCCAGACTCTACTACACTGCCCTATTTTTGAGCCCTGAGAAGAGCACAGGTCTATTCTTGAGTTGGGAAGGATGTGAAAGAGATGTGCTACTAACTAAGTCGTGTTCTCAAGAGACTGAGGCCGTCCTGTCATCACTGTATCCAGATGTTTCCCCAAAGCCTCATGCAGTCGTGGGGTTGGGCTTTTCAGAGGAGGTTCAATCTAGAGTTTGTGGCTGATTCATGGTCCAATGCTGGGAATACGAGGCGAGTGCTATGGTGCCCAGGCTAGGGAGCCTGCAAGCAATATAAGGAGCTGGAGCAGGTTTGTCCTTTCACTTCTCTTGTGGCACTTTCTGCCTCCATGAACTGCTGCCCTCTGCCATGTGCCACTCTGCCTTGGACATTGCTGATTTTGGACTAAAACCTCAAAAACTGTGAGCTTAATAAACCTTTCCTCCTTTAATTTGGTGGATTGGGTATTTTGTCACAGCAATGAGAAAGGAGTAACTAAGAAAATTCCTCACATAACACATAACATAATCCAGAAGTTTATTTTGCTTTAGTGAGGTCTGCTCTCAGATCATTTCATATGCTTTGTACATTTATGTTTTAACTGGATCAATATCAGCAAATGATTTAAATAGTGCTTCAAATGAAATGGGGTAAGCTAAAAGCAACTACAGTGGGCTTGGAACAGTTTGACAAGTTGAAGTTGAAACATCTTCATGGAGAAATCTGAATTCTGCTTAGTACACATTTAATTCTCTCTCACTAGGATATAAACTGCATGAAGTTTGAGTAACACATTTTCCATTCATCTTATTTGGTATTTATTTATAAAGCTCTGTGAATGTTTGATGAAAGAGAATTAAACACCTTAATGGACATAAATCTAGATTTATATTTGCTACAGATGTGTTCAGCAAGCTTGTTTCTACTCTATAGCAGTCGCCAAAATGGTCAGCTCCCTCCCCTGAGGTGCACATTTTGTTTCACTATTTTCTGAACATAGCTAATGATGTCCCTCAACGTCTGAAAAATGCACCGAACTATATCCATAACAAATGCTTCTAAAGTCATGAAATGAATAAAAATTCATGGAAAAGCAAATGAAAAGCAAAAGTGGCTGGGGTTTCAGCTCCTCGGCACCACTTCCCGTGGCATTCTTGTGTTGGGAGCCAGCCCAGGCCTGCTCGTGGTGCCCCTAGCTTCCTGCATTTCCCCTTTCAGTCTGTGGACTTATTCTAGGAGGTGAAGGCCTTCCTCGTCAAATTCATGTCTCTTAAGTTTCCTTAAAGCCAATTTATTCAAAGAATTAATACTTTGTCTCTGATGCATGATGGCTCTCCTATTTGTATTGCTTTTAAATAATCCTTAATGGCATCTGCGTTCGATTTCTTTTGATATCCCTGAAATCTGCCATAGTAGAAATGTGCCTTTTGTAGCATACTTTCCTCACATGGTGTCTTGGAAAACAACTTTTGAAAATAGTTTTCAGCTTCATTATATTTTCCTACATGAATATAAACAATTGCCAGATGTAGAAGAGCAACATGAAATTGTAGGCTTTTGTCTCACAGTAAGTTTACAATGTAATGTGGCTAGTTTTGCGTATCTGTCCATCTCCTCTCTATACTGGCCTGCAGGCTGTGTATTGGTGGCTGCCTTCATTTGATCTAGTTTCATTTTGTAGCAAAGCACTGTCTGATGGTTCAGGACAGTGGAGTTGGGCATTACCTGCAAGGCCTTTACAAAGAGTGCAATAGCTTTATCCACATAGCCTGCTTTTTGGTAAAACATGACTACATGGCAAAAGATGTACATCTGGGAGGACTTGAGGCTCAGAGCTTCTTTAGTGTAATTCTTCCCTTCAGTCTCCTGCCCCTCATCCTGAAGTCTCAGGGCAAGGAGGACCTTGATGTATGCATCTTCAGGATTCATCGTCACTGCCTTTAAAGGGAGTGCAGGGAAGACACTCTCATTCTTGTACCTGTTGGAGTTCTCCAGGTGGTAGGTGGTGATGGCATACCCCGTGTTGAACTCAGGGTTCTCTGGCTCCATTTCCAAAGCACTTTGAAAGCAGGATAAAGCCCGTTCATAATGCTTTCCTCCACACTTCAGCAAAGCCCAGCCTTTCTCAGAGTCTACCTCAGGGCACACCATCTGAAAGCAGAAGGGACTAGAATGCTTTTTACAACTGTTCTCTACCTTGTCCAGGTACATCCTGGCATCTGCCAACCTGCCCAGTGGTAACATACCCACGCATAGTTTCCCCAGGTCACCAGGCTTTTTGTGTTGCACTGCTCTGGGTGTTCTTTCTGGATCAGATTTTCAGCATCTTCCAGGCTCTGCAGAGCTCTGTAATTATGGCCCATCAAGTGCTCCACAGGGGCCTGGAGGTTGTGAATCCCCACATTGTACTTGGTGTCCAAGAACGCAATCTCTTCCAAGACCCTGCTTTGTAAATCTGGTATTTCAGCCTCTTCAATTGCTAGTTCCCGTGTAACGTGGCATTTCAGCTGAACCAGGCATTCCTTGACTTGGTTAGCATCATCATTCTTACTGTGAAGCAAAAGCAACTCTTGTTAGGGGACGAACGGCCAAAGTAAAATAAGCCAAGTAGATAATTTATAATATTAGAACTATTCTGAAAATCCCACACTTACTGTCATTTTTACATTAAGTCCCTGGATTTATAACCAACATGTGGATAAAGGATGTAGCTTGCTTGTTTCTATGTGCTCATTCCAGCACCACTGTGTGCTCTCAGGTCCATTTATGAAACGGCGATAGCAACAGTGCTCATCAAAGTTGCCTTTGACAGGATTCACAGGCCTGTGCAGTGAAAGCACTTGTAGCTTACTGTAAGCTAAGGCAGAGTTTTCCATTTTATTATGAAGGCCACCAAAAGGACAAAAAAGGAAACAGATTTTTTAAACTTTTTACTTGGCAATGCTTATACATTACAGAACGTTGTAAACATAGTTTATGGATCCGGTGTATCCTTCACTCACTTTCTCCTAATGATTGTAACTTACCCCAGCACAGTATGCTTCCCACGCTAGGGCCTTTGCATGAGTAAAGACCATGTGTGCCTTGCTCTGTCATCTCTCTCTGATGAGTAAATCTCGATCACCTTCACCTGGACCAACACACAGAAGAGCGACTGCAGCACCACAGCACCACTTTCTGCCACCTGCTCATAATCAGGCCTGAAACCTCTTCCTCAGCTCCCCAACAGCTCACTCCTCTGTTACCACATCTGCATTCTTCATCTCTGTAATTTTGTCATTTCAAGAATGGCATGCAAACAGAGAGTGTCATACAAAGGGCAGCCGAACAGCTAAAAAAGTCAATTAATGTTACATAACATGAACAGAAAGAAGAAGAAAATTGTGTTTGTTGCAAATTATGCAGAAGACTGGCTCACAAAATTTAACACTGTTTTCTTCATTAAAAATACTCAGTGGATGATTAATGGAAAACAATATCCTCGAAGCGATAAAGACTACATTTGAGAAATCTGCAGTGCGGTCATCCTCAGCAGTTGAAGACTGAAGTTTTTCAGCCAACATCAACAACAAGGCTAAGAGAGCTGTTTTCTCTTGCATTCAAGTCAGACACTTGTAATGTGTTATAAGCACAAAAGCTGAAGGATATTCCACAGAAACTTAAATAAGCAAGTTCCAAAGATCAAAAACTAACATTGTAAGTTACTTTTGATGCATGAGAATAACTATCTAGGAATAAACTTCATCAAGTAGGCAAAGCATGGATGCTGAAAGCTAAAGATTTTGCTGAAAGGAGGAAGACTCCTACTAATGGAAAACCATCCCTTGTTCACAGGTTAGAAACTTAATATGACAAAAAAAAAAAAAACAGTACCACCTACAATGGACAACAGATATAATGTAAGCCCTGGCCACATCCCAGCAACATATGTTTGCAGAAATAGAAACTTTCATCCTAAATTTTATATGGAATCATAAAGGATCTAGGAAACCAATATTTAATACAAAGAATGAACTTGGACTTCTCATACTTCCTGAATTTACAGAACTTTGGTAATCAAAACTGTACTGTACTTGATAAAGACCGTGTGAAAATGACGAAGACACACAGGCCCATGGAAGAGAATGGAGACACGGGCCCACAGAAGTGCTTCCAGGAATAAACCTGCAATACAGGACTCTATTGATCCATTTGGGCTGTGGGAGCAACATGGCACATATTAGCTGACCTAAATAACAGAGACTTCCCACCTCTCAGCTGTGGAGCCTAGAAGTCCGGGTTAAATGTCTAAGAGAGTACGATTCCTAGTGACTGTTTCCTCGATTGCCGATGGCCACCTTCCTGCCGCATCCTCAGGTGTTCTTCCCTTCCTGGCTCATCAACACAGATGACGCTGGTGTTTCCTCCTCCTCCGTGTCAGTTCTATGGAAGTCAAGCTGCACCTTTCTATCTTTGCTCAACCCTGATACCTTTTATGCTATCTACAAATAATGTCATATCCAGAATAGTGGTCTTAAGCTATGATTTTGAAAGGTGACCCAGTTCAGTCCATAACTACCCTGAAATGACACTTAAGGCCATTTCAACAATTGATATGAAAAAATGGGAAACCAGATGCAAAAGAAAGAGGCTGGTGTCTTAGTTTATACCATATACTAAGATTAACTCAAGACAGACCTGAAACTGAGAAATTCTATCTTCTAAAGCAATAGAAGCTGTGGAAGAAGGGGTGGAGGAAAATGTTCAGAACATCTCCAAGGGACGTTTTCTTAGATGTGATACTAAATTAGTAGGCAATCATAATACATTCTTTTTTTTTTTTTTTTTTTTTTTTTTTTTTTTTTTTTTTTTTTT
>PVKA01046504.1:0-14901 GCA_004027165.1 Ctenomys sociabilis
TAATGAAATAAGGTTTATTTTCATTTTATCTCATCAAAGTGAATCATGTAGTTAACTGATTGTGTTTCTTACTCTCTGCCCCTGTTGAGTGAAACAGCATGCTGGTTTAAGACAGATTGGCCAGTGGCCAATTTACATGGTCACAGGCTTTTAACCACAGTCCTATTTGTACTTTGCAGTTTTGCTTTGTTTCACCTAATTTATTTTATTCTTTGTTGATTCATTCTGAGCCACTTTAAATATGTTTTACTGTGTGGCTGAATGATTTTTTGAAACAACTGATGCTGTCTTAAAAAAAAAAAGGTTACTTTTTCTTAGAAGAAGGACAGGAGACCTGGGCCCGAGAGGCTGCCGGTGAGCTTTCCTTTGTCTTCAACATTTCTTTTAGGCCTTGCTGTGCTGCGAACTCCTGAGGAAAGCCGGCTCTCAGGGCACACAGAAGCCTCCGCTGTCTCTCACACAGTGGATGTGTTTCTCTCCACTCCTCTTCCTGTAATCACCTGTCCCTTCCATATTAGTCATCTTTAACAGAAGTCATTTATTCAGTCCATTAATAATTTAATGCTTGGCTCTTAATCATTCTTTCCCAAATAACTACTCATTTTAATATTCATAATGTAGCAGGCTGGACGATGATATCCAGAAACATAGCACAATGCATAAAGCTGTGGTAACACGGGCTCACTTGCCCTGGTGAGGTAATGACTTGTATGCCAAATAGTCTCAAGCAAACAGAACAACAACCAAGGTTTAGTAATGTACATGGTCTACCACTTCTCAGGTGAGGTTTTGCTATTCTAGGATATTCTACTCTTAATCAAGGGGTTATGTGTTTTGCCACAAAATGAATTCAGAGACCCCTCTGTTGATGCAGAGACATGTATCACAGATCCTGAAATCATTTCTGTGCTGTGTTTCTTCCATATGCTGCCTTGACCTTCAGACCTGGATCATTTAGCAGGACAAGTTTCAGGCTGTAACCAATTTGTACTCACTGAACCAGGGCGCCTCTGTGATTACCTGGGACTCTCCTCTTTTGGACCGTGTGCTTGGCCAACCACGTGACCTTTTTAATGTGATCACCATACTTGTTTGCATAGTTCACTTATGCTAGTTAATTTAACAGGTATAGTAACCCATCAAATTGTATTATTAAATTTAAAAGAAAGCTTTCTGTAAAGGCCATACGCAATATAATTAACACCTTACAGTTCAAATGTGACCTTTCCTGAAAATTTCAATCTCTATCATGTGATGAATAATATCCTGCATCCCCACAGTTTTCCGTTTGAACTCCAATGACATGATGCTATCTACTTGCTAATTGGGGTATGCATTTCACAAATTTCAGATTGTCATTTATTATATCTTGCAATTATAATGGCACACAGAAATCATAGTGAGGATGGGCTTGAAAGATATTCTTTATTTGCACACTTGCATGTATCAAATTTCAAGCCAGCAGCAGCCAGAAACCAGAAATAAACTCATCCTAGTTGTTTTCAACAATCTAGTTGTTTTCAACAATCTATGAAGATTAAGTAGTATGAGACAATTTAATAAAGGAGAGTTTTTGGCTCGTGTATAGAGCAGTTTTCATTTTCCCACTGAAATAAGTGAGAAAAATCTATTAAATATTAATATGTTAAATATTAAACATGATGAAAAGCTGAATTATCTCATATCTCAAGCAGGCCTCCTAATCATTGCTGTAACTTTATGTAGAGTTAAGAGGCTTAGGGATTCAAACTCAGTTCAACAGAACAGCTTAACAGTATAATGAATAGTCACAATTTTTCTTTCCATGTAGGAAAAAGCTTTTTTTTTATTATTGAGGCATAGTATTCCTCCATAGTGTTTGTGAATGGGGACTGTGGTAACTCCATACGTGTATGCACTGAAGATGCAAATCTTAACCTCCCTGATTCCACAGATTTCTTCTAAACTCTCTACCACTGTGCTGAGTAAAACTGACCTTGTCATTCAGTGGAGAATCAGTCTTTACAGTCATGAACAGTTGACAAAATAAAGCCTCTTCACTTTATATTTACAGTGGAAATTTACATATGATACAGTTTGTGTGGCCCAATTTGCCATCCCTATGACAATCTGAAAATCAAACCGAAGTATAGATAAACAAGCCACAAGCATGCTGCTTCTCCCAGGAAGTGTCTTTACAACAATAAGCCAAGAGAGTGGAGAGGCTCAAAGAACTGTCGTGAGAAAGCTCCTTGTCTTCCCTGCACTTGCCCTAGGCATTGCCCAGCCATCCATGGCCAGGGCAGTGTAGGAAGGTTGCAGCAGGCAGCCTTCCTGTGGGCACAGCATGATAGGCCCTCGCTCCCGGGCCCTCTGGTTCCACACGGATATCACCTAGGTCTCAGGAAAGTTGTTCTGCAACCGTTTGCAGGTGAAGTGTCCTCTGCTTTCAGACTAGCAATGAATTATCATGAAATCATACTATTTCAGTGTCACTAGTAGAATTCTTTTTTGAGTTTACTTGGGCTTTCTAAAGCCATGCCCTTTGGATTTGTGTACATATTTCAACTTGAACATTCATAAAAAGGAAAACATTTGTGGAGCAAAGAAAAATTGTCCTTTGGTTCACAGTTCTTACATGTAGCCAAGCAGTGTCTATAATATGTATGGTCATATGTCATTTTAAAATTTACAATAGATTAGCTCTGAAATGAGATGAAAATAAGTATCACGAAACCAGTATCATCACAACCTAGACCACACTTCACTTACTCTTGGGTCTTAATAGCTTTTGTTACTTTATTGTGCTTGGTGGCAGTTATCAGACAGGAGGCCTCCGTCAGCTTAGACAAACTCGGGGTCACTGCGGACACCCTACGCCCAAGGTTCTATCTCTTTTAAACAAAAACAAATTAACCTCGGACTTGAGTCAGTGGGTTCATTTCACATGAAGCTTGATGAGCAAGTTACTGAAATGCTTAAATTAAAAAAATGGTCAATGGCTTAATCTAGACTTTAGACATATTAACAACCTGAAGTGCATAGTTCATTAATTGTTATTCACGAGTGACTATTAAGTGCACGTTTCAAGCTCCATTCATAAATGCAGTATGTTGTGTGTGTCTCAAGATCCAGGTCTGCAGTCTAAGTGCAGCAAGCTCGATTGTTTAATATGCTAACTAAATATATTAATTTAAAGAAATTGTTTAATTAAATAAACAATAAAGGTTTATTTAAATACGGTTTGCTTAAATAAATAATAAAGTTAATTAGTCATTGATTAAATATATCAAATAAGAATGTCTAATTTTTTCAAAAAGTGCTATACTAAGAAATACTTCTGTGTGTATCAAGGGAAGGCCTTAGTAATTTGGAATCGTAGTCAGTAATCGGGCTATTAGGGTTTCAGAAGCATTTCGATGAAAACGTGAAGGTCTATGTTAATACCAGGATTAGAACTTTCAAAGGGCAGCTGAAAATACTCAGGAGCTGCCCTGGAATATGCTATCATTGATTTTTTTTTTCTTTTTTAAAGGGCAAAGAAAAATCAAATAAAATCAGCATACAGTCGGGTTCAAGCAAAATGCAGGAAGCACTTACAGTGAAGATTAAGCAGTGCTAATTAGTGTTAATTGCCTTTGTTAAAAAAAACCTGAATAAAATTTTCTTTAGAGAAAAGGCACAAGCTTAAAACTAAATTATCAAATGGAATTTATTATTGTTATTATTATTATCATTATTATTATTATTATTATTAGTGTCATCATTATTTCTATGTTTGCGTTTTGAGACCAGGTCGCACTAGGAGCCGAGGCTCACCCCAAGTGTGTACCAGCCTCCTACCTCAGCCTATGCGCGTGCCGTACCCAGCCCCGAATTGCATTTCAAGGTGAATAGAATTGGTCTAATTGTCAGAGAGCCTGAACTGTGGTAGAGAAAGCAGAGGAGTTGGTCTCTTTTCAAGTAGGGAAGGGAGGACTGGGCGCTTGCCTTCTGGCCAACGTAGCTGCCCACATTACATCTGTATCGCACTGCAACGCAGGTGTGGCCAGCCCAGCCCATGGCGCAGAAGCACAGCCTCCCCTCTGGTCCGCTGCTCCAGGATAGGAAGGGTGAAGGGGCCACCACAGCTGGACGGCCCAGGCCTCTGCTTCCCCGCCCGTCACCAGAGCACCAGCTTCCTAAAGAATTGGTGTATTACATTCTATTGTATTTAACTCCGTTAATAGACTTATATTGACTCTATAAGATTATTAATTATAATAATTATATTGACTATATGAAATAAAATGAATGACACTCATTGAAAATAATTAGTAAAATCCCCATTCTTCCAGCATTCATCAAGGATCTAGGAAAAATGCATACCGGGAGCAGCACAGGAAACAATCACATTCAGAAATAAATATTTAACGAGCGCCTGCTTTATGTCAGCAAGGGCTGCCTGTGCACCTCTGTGCAGAATCCACTTCCCAGGGCATGGATTTGTCTACACTTCGCAAAGAATAAGTTGCTCCTCCAAGATGTTAAGATTCAGAGACCTGACAGGTCATGGAGTGAGAGTTCACACCACTGCCGGGCTGGCCTTCCTGTGCAGAGTCCCACAGTTCACACCCAATGGGGTTCTAAGTTTTCTGTTCCTCACTGATTCCAAATTCCTGCCACACAGTAGGTTTTCAATAAACAACTATTGGATAAAAGAAGGCCTAGTGTGCTGCAGGCTCAGCTCTCAGTGGTGGCGGTGCCTTCAGGAGGCGACCTGCTGGAGTGTGTAGGACAATACGCTCATTGTCTGGACTCTAGGGATGTATCGGTTTCCTCCATCTCGGAGGGTTCTTGCTGTTTGCTTTGCATTTCCTTGCTCTGGCTTCCGCCCCTAAGCCTGGGAGGTTAATGTCTGGACTGCAGGGTCTGGTCTTTGGGGCTTTAACCTCCAGAGCACACAGATGGGGGTAAGAGCTGTACATGTAGCAGTGTGGAATCCATCAGGCCATAGAAATCATTGACAGAAAGTCTGTTAGAAGACATCAGTTAAACTGCACTTCCACAGTATCTGTAACCCACACTCGTTCTTCACTCAGCAGGACGATGTACAGCCTAGGAAGATCTGTAGAGTGGTTTGCTCCCTTTGTAAAGAAATGAATAAGACCCCTTAATATGAGCACTCATTATCCATGATATCCGAGAGAAAGGAAGAGGGCCCACTCATTCGTTACTGAAAGGAGCTCTTCTCCAAAATGGCTTGACAAACAAACATTGGTCTTACAGCCAGAAACCCTTACTGTGTGCTTGGAAGTATTTTTATTGCAATATGTCTGGATTATTCTCAAATAATGAATGCTGTCCTTGGAGTGCATGGAGTAAAAGGACCTGTGGAAAAAGCCAGGCACCCTCACTGGTAGTTGGAGATGGGGCTCGGCATTTGTGGTCAGGAGTTTGTGTTTATCTCATTCACAGCTAAATCCTCAGGGTCTAAACACCTGGTACACGCATGATGCTCACGAACTGGAGCCGCTTACAGAGATAACACCAGTGAGGTAATGATGGTAGTAATAGCACAGCTCCTCAGAACGGAAGTGCTAGGAGCTCGAATTCCTGGAGTGGGGGCTGCTAGAGCATTTAAAATGTTTTCTCAGAGAGGGCAACGAAGGTATGAATTTAGCTCAGGAGAGGATTGAGGGTTCTTCCACATAAGTGGAGTTCGGGGACTGGGGAGATGACTCAGTACAATAAGCACTTCCCTGGCAAGCACAAGGATCTGAGTTCAAGCCCTGTTCTGCCAAAAAAAAAAAAAAAAAAAAAAAAGGTGGAGTTGGAATTCAGGAGCCCAGCAGGTTGGAAGAAATTCCTTCATTGAATTTAAACTTGGAGTAGAACAATAGGTAATATATTGTATTGTAAAGTGCTTAAGCTCAACACAAAACAGGAATCAATTATCCCAGGTATTCAACTTTGTTTTGTCACTGAGATAATAGGCAAGGAAAATTAAATAATTAGTAGCAATAGTGGGTAAGAAAAGGAAGCTTGGGGCTAGGGAGATAGTCAGTGGTCTAAGCACTTGCCTGGAAAGCACAAGGGCCCACGTTTGATCCCTGGTCCACCATACTGAGTTGTCCCCACCACTGGGGCACATTGGGCCAGAGGCCACCAAATCAATAAATATAAGATCTTAATTTTGAAAAGCGGATCTAGATCCTGATAATTTCGTGGGAGCACAAATCTTAAATCTTAAAAAAAAAAAAGCTGAACTGTCTTCAAAGTGGGGGTAAATATTTATTAGAATAACAGAAATGTATTATAATAGGATTTTAAAAATGCTATGCAGCTAAAGGTATATTTAGTATGAAATGTCCTGCCTCTCTGGAAAACAGAAAGCAAACCTATCTGAAGGCATCCACAGGTAGACACGTGAATAGTGTAGGTCCAAAAACACTCACTGGTCTCATGGTAGATACACATTTGATTAAATTACAGTGAGTTAAAGTTCCCTCTCTCTCTGTCTCTGTCTCTCTTCCCTTTCTGTCCTCTTTCTCTGTCTCTGTCTCTTTCTACTTCATAACTCATTGTATTGACTCTTTATTTTCCTGTTTCATTTTTATGTATAGGTGTCACTTCATGGAGTATGCTTTCTTTTTTATATGAGAAGAATATTATTTATTGAGGAAAGAAAGCTCCTATCCGAGAGAGGGACAGGAGGGGTCCCGAGCGAGATATCCCCTACTATGCTTTCTTTGCTGGTCACTTGTTTACCTTTATTCATTACACTGTTTACCCCCCCACCCCTTTGTTTTGTCTTTTTGAGACAGGGTCTTGCTGTGCAGTTCAGGCCAGCCTTGAGCTCAATTTGTAGCCTGGGCTGGTCTCAAACTCACAATCCTCCTGCCTCAGCCTCCTGAGTGATAGGATTGCAGTCATGCACCACCACACTGGGCCTCATCCCCGTTTTTGAATGAGAGAATGAAGGCAATGAGTGGTCCAGCAAATCAGTGATAGCCCTAGTGCTGGATCAGGAAACTCAAGCCTCCTGGCAAAAAAACAAAGAGAATGCTCATTTGACTCAGCTATTGATACATCATGTAGCCAGAATATATAACATAAGTTAATTAGCCAAAGAGCAATGACACAGATTACTGATATAATTCTAACTAATTTTTGCAAATGCTGCGTACCATATTGAATACATCATATCCTGTCGTGCTTAAGATAGCAAAAATAGAGCATGATCACGAAAGTCAGAAGAGCTGCGAGTCCATGCTTAGGTGGGATGCTGACAAATTTTGTGAGCTTGTGAATTCACATGAACCCATGGACCCTTGGTGTCACATCTGTAAAATGATGGACTGGAAGGAGAGTGACTCCTCGTGCCATGCGCTTTGCAATCCCGTGATTCTCTGTGGAGAAGACAGATTGGGAAAGCTGTCTGGCTCACAAGCCTTGGCCTTTTGGTTTTCTGTACAAGTTAGTTTATTTTTTTATTTTACAACACCTGCATTTGTAACACGTAAGTGAGTGGACTGCTCCACCTGGTTCATTCTCAGAGGCATGACGGTGTCTGATGGGCATAAACATTTGTGGCTTTTCGTTGTGATCAAACTCAGCTTTTGAGTCCTTTGGTGATCACAGCTTCATGTTTCTTACAACCAAGTTTGTTGGGACTTACAGTTATTAACCACATTTTTAGTACAAGAGACTATTAAGGTAATGACTCTGTAATACATCTGAAATAACAGATCTCATTTAAAATATTATAGTAAAATGAGAAACCTAAAATCAAATGAGATGCAAAATTTAATTATGATTATGATTATTATTATTATTAATGTATTTGGTATAGGGTCTCACTATGCAGCTCAGATTTGTTGTGATTTTCCTCTCGGCCTCCCTAGCACTGGGATTAGAGGTATGTGCCACTATGCCCAGTCTCAGTGGCTGGCTCAGCGTGCCTGGGGGTGGGGCCAGTGTAGTCTATGGTGTCGGGAATTGAACTCCTGTCCTGCATTTGCCTAGGCAGGCGCTTAGTCTGCTGATCGATCTCACAGGCCTATTATAACTGTTTTAGTACCGACCTCTCTATCAAAGCTTCCTGGCCCTCCTTTAAAAACTAATATTTGGAATAAGGTTGTATGTTGGACCTATTTTAATTTTTCCTTGTGTTTATGGTGTTGGCAATTAAGTAATAGGTTTAAATCCAATCGAGAGTGGCCCTTCTTCAGCAATTGACTATTGCAAATGCCTTTAAAAAATGGCTTTCTCTGTGTCACTTGGCTCTGTGATATGGCAATTGAGCCACATAAAGACTATAAAATTAAATTAGCTGACTCCTAAATGGCTTATCTACCAGGTGCAGTTGAGTAGATAAAACGTTTAAATGTTTTTCTTCACACATAATGTCAAGTTGGCTCAGAAAATCCATCCTATTTTATTTGAAGTTCTGCATTATTGATTACAAGACTATGTTCATTTATGTATTTTTCTATACTTAGAATGTTTGCTACTGCCCCAGTAATAGTTATTACTTACCAATATCGAAGTTAAAGCTTTTATGTTGTAAGAGGTAGGAATTATTTCCCTTATATTTTAAAATAATTGTGTAAAGAACATATCTACCCAAAATTGATACGTTTAGAATTTGGTATGTATAAATGTATAATTTTGTTATAAATAATTCTGTTCTAAGTACCTCCTTCATAGATTAAATATTGATACTTGGTAACTTTTTAGATACATACTTTTTTTTTTTGCTTGTTTTAAACACTATATTCATCCTAGTGTGATTCTGAAGCACTGCAAGAAGTACAGAGTACAAACAGAAGCATCCAGTGTCCAACACTGCTCTCTACTGGCAAAGAAACAAGTTGTAGAGCAAGTGATCCCGCCTTTCAAGTCATATTTGATATGAAGGTGGATCACAAACTTCCATGTTTTTGTAAAATGCTTATAGTGGGCATAATGAAACACAAAGAAAGAGTGGACGAAATTAACATAAACATCCTTTACAGAGATTTGGTTAAGAGAGGTCTGTCATTTTGATGAAGAATTAGTCATAAGAATTTGGTAAAACGTTGATCAACTGTTCATATGTGACTGAAATTTAAGCTACGAGGTTCTATAAGGTGAATATGTTGTGTATAATGGTAAATTGGGTGACATTTCTGTGCTTTAAGTCACAACTCACTGCAGGCTGTGGAGTGCCTGTCTGAGTACAGCTTTCCAGACAAAAATATTCCAGTACATTGAGCAGAGATATCCCTGCCTTGCAGTGCTTCCTTGGAGGAAATAATTCTGTCTATAGTTTCAAATAGTTGTCCTGTGTTTATCAAAGCCTTTATAGATGGTTCTCAAAGGAAATTTTATAGTCTTTAAAAACTCAGCAAAATACATGCCATTTTTGTCATATCTTTCTATATAGATTATAGGGCAATAATTAGTGACATCTTCCTTTGCATAGCGTAATATTCTAAATGTACTTTCTATATTTTGTGTCATTATTATCTGTCTCTGTAGCTTAGTAATCATATTCAATATCTGAACCTTAAGCATTTTAATAACTAGTGACGAAGTTCAAAATACATATAGGTGCACACATGCTAGAAATGTACGTGTCTATGCACAGTAATGTAGGATAAACAGTTAAGGCTGGTAATTCCTGGGACTTGGTTTATTTGCATAAATTTGGCCCACACCATCCATGGCCGAATACACTGGCCCTTCCATTTTACCTGCCCAGTAACAGTGGTATCCTGTATTTTTATTTGCTAGCTCTGGCAACCCTACTCAGTAGTGTCACTGACCTCACTTTCCTAACCCCTGGATGAGTGGCTGAATTCTGATTGCATTCTTTTTGCAGCAGGATTCTCTTTCTGTCCCCATGCTGTGTGGCAGGTCCCCAGGCATCCGTGATCCTCCTCTTCGCCCCCTCTCATCTCCTCTCCTCATCCTCCTGCCCCACCCCCCAGCCTCCTTGAGTCCACCAGGGGTCTGTATCTTTACTCAACATGATGGAATCATTTTAAGCCTAAGTTGTTTGAGTGCACGTTTCATTTTTTCATTTATGTTTTCAGTAAAATTTTACCTTCCTACAGAGAATTTTCCTGATACCTGAATTTAGAGTCTTACCTGTAGTCTGTTCTGCCTACTTTTTAATTGTGTGTGTGTGTGTGTGTGTGTGTGTGTTATCTTTGCTATCTACGTTATAGTGTCTGTGTCTATAGTGTCTGTGTCTATGGCCTATGTGTAAACATAGACATAGGCACAAATACATTCTCACAAGCACACAAGTGCATACTTGTTAGGTTATACAATCTATAAAAACAAGAATGTTTTTTCACAGATTTCTTTTTGGAATAATATGCCTTATTTTATTATAAAAATCTCTGTTTTGAATGAATATTTCATTAGGTACAGCGATAAAAACTAATGAAACAAACAAAAACCTCAGAGCACTCCCAGATCTTTATCCAAGCCCCACTGGAGCCAGCACCGTTTTCCCTCCTGCTTCTCTGGTCCCTTCGTGCACTGCTCCAGGGGCCTGCCCCACGCTGCGCTTCCGGTTCACCCTCTGCAAGGGGCGGTCAGCACCCGCTGCCGCGTGCTCGTGTTCCATGAGTCAATTCCTCCTATGTTGTTTTCTTCTGTTTTGTTTTGTGGTGCTGAGACTCAGGACATGGGAGGACAATGTTCTGAGCCAGCCACAGATCAGCCTGATGTTTTTTTTTTTTTCCATGTAGACTATAAACTTGCCTCCAAACTACTCTTCTTGAGAATTTGAAGTCATGTTTCCTCCACTGGTGGTGTGAAGATCTCTGCAGTGATTCACCCAGTGATCCCGGGGTTCCGCGTTCCCCTAGCTCTTCAGACGCTCTGTTACCCTTCCCTGGTCCTGAAGCCCCCTGATCTTCTGTGTGTGTTGTCCAGGACAGTGATGTAACTGAGTTCTGTGCCCTGGGATTCTTAACTCTGATTATGGAGAAATGATGCTTTTCTTCCTTTGGGTTTCCTTGTTCTCCATTTCTCAAACTCTATGTGGGAATAGAGTTTCTCGGGGATCTGATTCTCACATTGGAGCACATAGGAGTCACTTGGAGAAAACACCGAAACTGCCTGATGAGCCCAATTTGTCATGCAGGAGAATTAGAATTCATAGCACTTTCACAAAGAATGCTAATGTTAATACTCCTGTTCAAAATTTTAAAAAATAGTGGTTCTAGACCGTTCTTCAATTGTTCTATTTTATATTTGAAATAAAATACCCATTTTTTGCTCTTTCTATTCCCTATTCTGGCCTGCCCCGCCCTGATTCTCTAGTTGATCGGGACCCTCCTGGCTGCCTCTCCTCTGGCCTTATCAGTGAGGTCTCCTGTAGTGTCCTTCTGTGGCCCCGCAGTGAGACAGGACCGCTCAGCGTGCTGTGCGCTCCCCCACTCATCCTTACCTCTATTCACATCGCTGCTGAAATGCTACTCAGTTATTGTACATATGAGGTTTTGTTGTTTATCTTCCCCATTAGGGTGTAAGTTGCAGAAGAACAGAGGACGTGTTCTGTTTGGTTCTCTGCTGTGAACTCACGCAGGCTCAGGTGACCACCTCTGCCTTATGGGAAGCTCCAACTGTCAGCCACAGTTGTGGGTTTTCTTCTTGGGTCACTTTGCCTAGAAAAGAGTTCTTCCTGGAGACATATTAGAGGGGCATCTCATAGCCTGCACTCGGGCTAGTAAAGGGCCTGGGAAGTCTTTTGACACAGTCTGTGGACCAAGTGGAAGCGTAGGTCTTTATCCCAGAGGGGTGTCTCACTCCTGCACTTAACTGTGCCTGGTGCCCTGCAGCCCTAGCTCCCTTGGCCTCATTCAGTCCACAGCTGCTCTAAGGGGACAGGATGGAATAATTCCCCTTTCCAGGGATTGCTCAGTTCTCTTTTTTCAATCATTCTGTCACCAAGGGGGAAAAGGTGAAAATCAGTCTTATGTCAAATCTGCCTTTTAATGATACTTACCATGGAGCTCTTCAGTTTTACAGTCTGTATCATAGACAACATGGTTCTAGAATGAAAGTGTTTTAACACAAAAACAGTGTCTAAGATCAGTTCTTCTCAGAGTTACACTGCAAGGCAAAGATTTAGGTGCACACAGCTAACTAAGGGGTTGCTTCTCAGGGAAGAAAGTTAAGAAATAGGAGAAAGCAGATTAGGGAAGAGAAAAAAAAATGAAGGAGAAATATGCATGGGAGTGCAGCAGGCTCCGTCTGCAAGCAGGGAGCACCGCATGCTCTTTCCCTTAGTTATGCACCTCCACTCAAAGAGTGAGGCTTTCACTCCACTCTGATTTAGATACTGGCTTGGGAACATGGAGATGGAGTTATGAGGTGTGTGTGTGTGTGCATGCATTTCTGTGTGCATGCTTTCATGTGTATGTGCTTTTCTGTGTGTGTGTGTGTGTGTGTGTGTGTGTGTGTGTGTGTGTGTGTGTGTGTGTGTGTTAAACACTTCAGTACTGGGAAAGGGAAATGATTATCCAAAAGGAAGGCTGCAGAGGCCTGGAAAATGAGCCATTCCCAGCACAGCCTGGGGAAGCTGGGGTTGGATATGAGAGCTGAACAAATAGATCCTTGGAGAGCTGAGGCAGCCATAACCATGCGTACAAAATCATCAGACTTCCCGAGACAACCATTGAATAAAGGGCTGGCTATTAATCAAATTATAAATGTTTCTAGCTTCAGCTTTGTTTTCCTTTCATTGCTTACTTTAAATATTCTTTTAAATGATTTTATAGGGAAAAAGCCTAGAAGGTCAGTGTTATGATATGTGCTACTCAGTGGTGAACTAATAAAAAGATTAAATGGCTTCTGACATCTTTAGATTGTAAACTTAGAGCTCTTCTGGTGTTGATACATCATCAAAGTAATTTTGTAACTTTTATGCAAGCATAAAAGACATATGACTTGTTTAATCTTAGTAAGATCATGACTTTATAATTTAAAGAGCTATAAGAAGTAAAAGGAATAAACTGTTTTTCAGTTTTAAAATTATTCACTAATTGCCAAAAAAGGAAGATGCACATTAAAAATGCCTTTTAGTTTAGTTCCACCATCGTTCAAGGCTTCTGCCATAGGTTTATTACTCAGTTGGTTTAATTAAAGCCAGGATTAAAGAAAAATATTAAAAGACTCCTGCAGCACACATAGTGGCAGATTTTAAAATATGCTTCCCTTCCCCTCTGGGCTCATTTGCACGTACCACTCACGCCATCCCTGGGGACGTGGGGACATCCTTCTAGAACTGCAGCCAGTTACTGTTGCAGTCTGCTGCTGACACACGAGTCTCCCTTTCATTTCAGGCATTGCTTATGCATAAAGAATCTGCCTTTACGCCACCCTAATAATCGACCACCCACAACTGGTGACTCTCTCTGTGTGGCCACAAATGCAGGAGAGTTTGGAAGGGCAGTTCCCCCAGGCTCACTCCAGACACTCTTCTGTGCTCACTTCCTTCTTGCCGGATGCCCTAAAAAAATATTTTCCAAACCTAGTGGCTCATTAAACCTGGTGGCTCCCTTCACCTTGGGAGCCTCAATGCATACAGAGGCCTGGCGCTGCCAGGGAGATCTGACTGACAGGCATTGATCCTACGTGCAAATCATGTGTGACTCTGTCACACAGCTTCAGCTGAGAACACTGATGGGAGACAGAAGAAAAGTCCACTGGGGCCAGAAATAGATTTGGTGTCTCTCACATGGGGGAGGCAGGCTTTCAGTTAGACTGAAGAATTTCTTTTAATAATATGTGCCCGAGGACCAGCCTGATAGCTCAGAGGACTAAAGTGCCTGTTTAAGCAGATACAGGGGCCAGAGGTTCAATCCCCAGCCTGCCCTATGGCCCCACGCTCTGGGCCTGCTGAGAGGGAGATTGAGACCGGGCATGGTGGCACATGCCTGTAAGCCCAGCGCTCCAGAGGCTGAAAACAAGAGAATCACTATGAGTCCGATCTATGTAGTGAGACTCTGTAGACCCTGAAGTCCCACAGTGGGACCAACTGAAAGCCTGAGCTATCTTATCTGGGCCCCGGGAGCAGTTCTGTGGTATAATTCACACATCTTCCAAAAAGAGCTTTGTACCTTATGGGATCAGAGATACAAACCTTCCCTTTGCCTCTTAGAAGACAGCTTTACTTTGTCTCCTCTACGAGCTCAGCTGAACGGATGCACCAGTTTTCTGCACAAGTCCACCTCACCCTTGTTTTCTAAGTCCCTTCCATTTATTTTAGTACATCGAGCTCAACCTTGGGAGGAAAGAGTAAGAGATATCTTGACTTCACTGTTTCAGTCTCTTCTATTCTGTAAAATAGTCCCTGAAATCCTACCTACTTAATTCACTTAATCCACTTACCAAGCCTCTTAATCAATTAGGGTGAGGTGTACACAGATGGTTATGCACATGTCTACATGAGAGAAGTGATGAATGTGTGGCTCTTTAGTGCCATGGTTGGAAGTTTATTGAAAAGCAAATAAGCCTCTGTGAAATTATATGCACTTTATGAATCTAGGAAGGGATTTCTTGAATTTTCATAGAAATACTTTTGCAAATAAAGCCTCTCTATGTTAATACTGATTGGTCTTGAGTGTTCCATGATATCAGATTTGATTGAGGAGGCATTAGTGTCTCTAGGGTAGAGATTTCCTTACAATGTGGGAGATTTTTTGTTTTTCTTATTTTGTATTGGTTAAGTTTGAACTAAACGCTACTATTGTTGTTTCAAAATTAGTTAAATAGATCATGTATATCTCAAAATCTGGTCCAGATACAGCTTTACTGAGTGATATAAATTGGGTATTAGAATCTTCTTTCCTTTAAATCCTATATAGTCTGAGTTTCACAATTGCAAAGCAGAAAAAAGTTCATATGAAATTATAACTCATGAAATAAACCATTGTA